>CATIWF010047431.1:0-10561 GCA_949630135.1 Balakata baccata
AATGCAAAGAACAACGGTGGTATTACAGTTTCGGACTACTTACATGTCTTGCCAGAACAAGAGGAGGAAGTCCACATAAAAAGGGAAGAAATTTTAACGAGAGCAGGAGCTTTGAGAGGCAGAGACAGAGTTGAACACAAACCTGACAACAGCATTAATCATGAAGTTTGTATCGAACTTGGGAACAAGAGGTACAACAAGCCATTAGCTCAACAAACCACCTCGTCTGAATTCCCAACCAGTAAGTATTACGGATTATTACTCGCAGCCACTCTGCTAGCAGCAATGACCTTCCATACTGCATTAAACATTTCCAATGAGTTCCCAATCGAAATCAACCGTCTGTTCATTTTGTTCAATTCGATTGCGTTCTTTACTTCGGTGGCCTTGATTACCCTCATCACATATGAACTTCCTATTAACCCATGGCAGCTAATTATAGTACTTTCAGCCATTGGAGCTTACATGTGCATCATAATGGCTGTGTCACCTCATGAGGTTGTCAATGTGTTATTCATTGGAAGCTTTATTTCATTAGCAGCCTTCTTCAAGTGTCTGGGTTTAGACAGGATTGCGGCTGATTATATCCAGTGGATGTGCGTTAGAATTCAACTAATATAGAAAATTAATATCAGAGCTACAGAGGGACGGGCCTCTTTGCTCTGCTGCTGCCATTAACCCCCTTCTAGAGATTTTTGATCCATTTGGTTATCTGTACTGTATTTTTAGTCCACTTTACCCTATATTTAATTCATAAAATCGAACATATGACTCTTTATTGTTGATATGCTACTATTGACCAAGTTAAATATGTTTTATTGTCTTGTCAGCATTAAGAGATTCTATGCACGTTTTTTGAATTGGACAGAGGCAAAATGAACCAAAAAATTGCTGCAGGGGTTGAATATGACTTAAGCCTAATCCAAATTATGATGCTAAATATGGCTTTTTATTTTTATTTTTAGCTTCTTCATTCTGCCTCATGAAGTTTATATACTATGAACAATATGGCTTGTTATTTTTCAGCTTCTTCTTTCTATTCTGTCGGAGATTATATAAATTAATGAGAAATTTTAAGCTTCTTAATTTTAATTAAACATTATATATTTTTAATTATTCTAGATTGGTATGAATATAAATTAGAAAAAGAAAAATGTTATTTTTGGAATAGAGAAATTCTTAGGCAGACGAGTCTACAAGACTAATCCAATCACACAATTAATACAATTGCATGCATTTAATTGTTTTATTTTATATTCATATCAACCAATGAAAATAAAATAATTAAATGTATATTATTGTGTGATTATATTGATCTAGAGATGAAGTAGTACACTAGTCTATATAAGACTTTCTCTTAGGAATAATGAATATGCATGTAAATAATAATAAATGTAGTTCATGTAACTACATGGACGTGGATTGGAAGAATAATTTGCTTGACTTAAGTAATCCTAGCATTAATATTAATCCTATGGCAAAATCAATACTTGAACCAAAAAAGGCGTTACATGTAAGATTCTCTTTTATTTATGCAAAAACAAATTATGCATAACCCTAATTCCAAAAATCTTAGAACTTTGTGATTTTCATAATATACATAAATTAAGAGAAAATACATACATTGATTTATGATGAAAACTAGAAGAAGAAGATCAATTACAAGATATCTCTTTTATGAAACTGCGTTTCTTCCTTTTGAACTCTTGATTTTTCTTAATGTAGAGAACTATGTAGAGTTTTCTTGATGGAGTGAAAACTTACGTTAAAAGGTTGGAAAGAGGAGCAGTTATCCTTTTATTTCTTTGATAACTGACATTCCATCAATGCACATTTAATTTAAATCCCTCTTGTCCAATAGAATTTTAGCTCTTAATATTATTAAATCTAATTCACATTTTAATATTAAATAAGTATATAACTGATAATAAATAACTATACATAAGTGGGCCACTAATCTCAAGTAAAAGACTAACATTCTCCCACCTGGCCCATGTGATCTTATTTTACTTAATAGTTTAATAAATGATCGTAATATGTATAATCTAAGCTAAATCCTTTCATAAATTGGTCAAACCGTAAATCACTATTGAGAAAAAAACACTAATAAGGATCATAGCAATTATATGTCATTAGATTAACATAGTCCCTTTTGTGCATCACAATATTAATTCTAAACTTAATATGATATGTAATAGATATTATCCTAATGGCCCAACAATAATGTCTTTATCAAAGACAAACCTTGTTGTGTTAACATAATTCATTCATATATATACAACAATCAACAAAACAAAAGAAGATGTATTAGAATGTCAGAAACACAAATTAAATGAGCTAAGAGTGTCAAATACATGAATACCATAAATCATAATTAGACAATTAGTAATGGTTCTCAACAATGCCCATTCTCATAACATGTGCATTTAATGTCTTTGGTGGCAATCCTTTTGTTAACAGATCTGCAATCATGAGATTGATGCTAATATGTTCAATTGACACTCTTTGTTTTTGAACTTCTTCTTTAACAACAAAGTATTTCAAATTCATATGCTTAGCACCTTTTGAATACTTGTTGTTTTTAAAGAAGAATGCTGCTATAGAGTTATCACAATAAAATTTTAGCGGCTTGGTTATACTGTCGACAATTCCAAGTCTTGAAATAAAATTTCGCAGCCATAATCCATGAACAATAGCCTCAAAGCTTGCTACAAACTCTGTTTCGTTAGTCGATGTAGCAATAACAGATTGCTTTGCACTTTTCCATGAGATTGCTCCTCCATCTAATAGAAACAAGTAGCCAAATGTTGATTTTCTTGTATCAACACATCCAGCATAATCTAAATCTGAATAACCTATCACCTCTAGATGATCGGATCTTCTATAAGTGAGCATATAATCCTTTATTCCTTGTAAGTATCTTAAAACTTTCTTTACAGCTTTCTAATGATCCATTCCTATATTACTTTGATATCTGCCCAACATTCCAACAACAAAACTAATGTTTGGTCTAGTCTAAGTCTGAGCATACATCAAACTACTAATGATAGAGGTATATGAAATCCTTTCCATTTCTTTGCATTCCAAATCATTCTTTGGGCATTGTATAATGTTGAATTTATCTCCTTTCTGAATTAGAACAATGCTTGAGGAGCACCTTTCCATCTTGAATCTTTCTAGAACTTTATTGATATATCTTTTCTAAGACAATCCTAATATTACTTGTGATTATCACGAAGTATTCAAATTCCGATCACATAGGATGCCTTGCCCATATCTTTCATTTCAAAGCTCTTAGAAAGAAATCTCTTGGTCTCATGTAATAAGCCAAGATCATTTATAACAAACAAAATGTCATCAATATACAAAATCAAAATTATAAACTTGCTCCCATGCTTCAGATATATACATCGATCAATAATGTTTTCCTTAAATCCAAAGGAAATGATGGTATAATTGTACTTGAGATACCATTATCGTGAAGCTTATTTAAATTTGTATATTGACTTCTTAAGTTTACACAACATATGTTCTTTTCTTTTAACTGCAAAATCTTCAGGTTGGTCCATGTAAACTTCTTCATCTAAATTCTCATTTAGAAATGTAGTTTTCACATCCATTTGGTGAAGCTTTAAATCATAATGAGCTACCGGTGCCATAATAATCCTAAATGAGTCCTTTTTCAAAATAGGAGAAAAGGTTTCTCTGTAATCAACGCCATTTTTTTGAGTGAAACCTTTGGCACCTAGTCTAGTTTTATATCATTCAATATTGCCATTTGAGTCACACTTAGTCTTAAAGACCCATTTACACAACACTCTTTTACAACTTTCAGGCAATTGAACAAGATCCCAGACTTCATTGTGATCCATTGATTTCATCTCTTCTTTCATGACATCTAACCAATTTTCAAATTCTTTATTATCCATGGCATATGAAAATAAAATTGGATCATTATCAATTCCTAAGTCAAATTCTTACTCTTATAGATAAACCATATAATCATCAAGTATAGCAGATCTTCTTTGCTTTTTAGATTTTTTAATACTGACTCTTATGATTCATCTACCACGGGTTCATTAATAACAACTTCATTATAGGGTGCTTCATCATTCATTTGTTGTTCTTATATGTTATCTGATGAAACAACTGTGGGAACAACAACTTAAGAAGAAGTTTGAGGTAAAGAAATCTCTACCCTAACTTCTTGAATTTCCACCTAACATAGTTTTGCACTCCCACTAATTTCACCATTCTCAATGAACCTCACATTTACAATTTCAACAATTCTTATACTATGGCTAGAATAATAAAATATATACCTTTTTAATTTTTCTGGATAACCAATAAAAAAACCACTGGTTGTTCTTGAATCCAGTTTCTTTTCATATGGATTATAGATCCTTACTTATTCCGAACTACCCCAAGCATATAGGTTCCTTAAACTAGGTTTCCTTCTTGTCCACAATTCAAAAGGAGTTTTTTGAATTGCCTTACTAAGAACCCTAATCAATAAGTACATGACAGTTTTCAAACCATACATCCACAAAGATAAGGGTAAAAAAGAATAGCTTATCATGCTCCTAACCATGCCCGTTAAAGTACGGTTACACCTTTTTGCAACACCATTTTATTGTCGTATACCTGACATTATGTATTGAGCACAAATGCCATGTCTTTCAAAGAATTTAGCTAATGGACCTAGACATTGTCCATTTTCATCATACCTTTCATAATATTCACCATCTCTATCAGATCTCACAATTTTCACTTTATTTTTCTAATTGCCTTTCAATCTCAGTGATAAATACCTCTAGGGCATTTACCGATGGAGATTTTTGATGTAATAAATAGACATATCTATAACGTGAAAAATCATCAATGAAAGTGATAAAATATTTTTTCCCACTAAAAGATGGAACATCAAAAGATCTGTATATGTCAGTGTGTATAAGTTCAAAGAGTTGTGTGCTTCTTGTGGCTTTCTTTTTAATTGTGTGTTTTCCCTTAATACAATCTACACAAATACCAAGATTTGTAAAATCTAAACCGAGAAGGATTTCATTCTTTACCAATCTTTGTATCATTTCTTTGGATATGTGACATAAATATTTATGCCACAAGTAAGCTGAATTTTCATTAATCAAATCACGTTTCTTACCAACATTATGAAGCAAGGTCAAAAGAGTCTCAACAAACAAATTATCAAGCTTTAATTTATATAAACCATTAGAAAGAATATCAGAACCAATAAAACAATTATTTTTAAACAAACTGCAACATCCATTTCCAGATTTAAAAAAGTATCCAGTTGTATCAAGTTTTGATAAAGAAATCAAATTACAAGAAACTGAAGGAACATAAAGAATTTGAAAAAGATCTAAGTAATATCTAGTGTCTAAAATCAAATGATAAGTTCCGATGACCTTAACTGGAGCTTTGACTTGATTTCCCATAAGCACAAAATTTTCATTTGCATTTATGGTTTGGTTCGTAAGGAATCCCTGCATCGTATTTGAAATATGGATGGTATAACCAAAATCAATCCACTAGGGGATACCTTAGGCATACATTGGGTATATTTTAGAGATACTTTCGGCCTAAACTAGTTCTAGTATACATTGGGTATACCTTGGATATATCTTGGGGATACTTTCGAGCTAAACTACTTATGTGAATAAAGATTATAAAGTCCAGTATGCCTTGGGTATATCTTAAGGGATACCTTCGGCCTAAACTAGTTATGTGAACAAAGTATACTATCTAGTATACCTTGGGCATACTTTGAATGTATTTTGGGGTTATTTTCGAGCTAAATTACTTATGTGAACAAATGTTATAAAGTCTGATATACCTCTGGAATGACAATTCTTGGACAAAGTATCAGCCATTGAGACTAAAATGATAATTTAAAAAATGAATGCAAAGAGAAATATGATGAAAATCGAAAGCAAAAGCAAAAGAAAACTAATGTAGATGCAACAAGAAGAAAGAAAAAATGAGATGAAGAAAAAATATACCAAACACACAATGAAGATGTGGAAAAGTGGAGAGGTGGGAAGTTAAAACTTGAGAAAATAACACGAGAAAATACAGCAAGATATTTTGATAAAAACGATAAAAGACATTTAATGAAACATGAGATAAGAAAAATCAGTAAACGAAATACTTTTAGGTACAAATGAAAAAATGGAAAACTAAAGATAAATATAAAAATAGAAAATAAATTTAGGTACAATACGAAATTTTCTCTTGACAAAAATCAATAAGCCCAAAGGACGATAATCAGTAGGGAAATTTTCTTTAATCAATTTTATGGGTTCAGTTTTGCTTTTACAATTGCAACTTGAGTTCTATAATTTTCAGTGATGATTTTCGTCCAATGATGATAATTGATTCTTCCAATCACAAACCGTCCCTTTCATCACTCCTTTTCTATATCTTAATTTCGTAAATTGATAGTATATAAAATTATACCAGAATTTTCATACTAGAAATGTCAAAATCTAAAGCTCTTGTACCAAAATTCTAAATCTAAAGCTCCGATGCCAATTGTAAGATTATCTCTTTTATTTATGAAAAAATAAATTATGCATAACACTAATTTATAAAATCTTAGAATTTTGTGATTTTCACAATATATATAAATTAAGAAAAAATACATACATTGATTCATGATGAAAACTAGAAGAAGAAAATCAATTACAAGAGATCCATTTGTTTTTCCTCTTGAACTCTTGATTTTTCTTAATGCTGAGAATTGCGCAGAGTTTTCTTGATGAAGTGAAAACTTACATTAAAAAGTAAGAGAGGCGACTAGTTATCCTTTTATTTATCGGATAACTGACATTTCATCAATGTACATTTAATTTAATTCCCTCTTAACCAATATAATTTTAGCTTTTAATATTCTTGAACCTAATTTATATTTTAATATTAAATAAGTATGTAACTGGTAATAAATAACTATATATACTTGCGCCACTAATCTCACAAAAAAAAAAACCAACATTACAGTCTCCATGGAAGGATAAGGTTGAACTAATGCCGTGTTATACTCGAAGGAAATTAAAGTGTTGGAATGTGATCTAATAGAAACCATTGTCTTCATCACATGGAGATCCATTATAGAAAACAATTCCTTGTTTTATTTTTGTGATCAACCGCTTGGTAAATTGAGGGAGCAAGGACATCCAATAGTATATAACAGCTCCCAAACAAGTGAAAGCTACTGCCATTAACCATACCGCCAAGCAACTACTAAGAACATTGTGATTATTGCCAACCTTGACCAAGAATTTTGGCATAATATTTTTCACCAACAGCGCATACACAATACAAATGGTGACGCTCAAGAACACCACAACTTGTCTAAACGGCAGCGTCCACATGAGCACCACAATTGCACCCATACAAACCATAAGAATGGCAGTGTTGAATACCATAAGGTAGAAAATGGGCGGCAGATGACCGGATATTACATCTCCAGCAAGAAATAATTCACTTGACGACTTGTCATAGTCTCTGATAAAGGAGCTGGGGAGATTGCAAACTGTGGTGAAGGCAGCTGCAGTAACGAGTGCTAGCACCATCAATATGACATTCTTGGTTTCTAAGGTCCACCTGAGGTGAGCTCCAATCGGCAAGGAATGTGCCTCAAGCCCACCAGCATCACGCAGCATTCGGATAATATCCCTGCTGGCCAAATCTCTTCTACTTTGATAGTACATATCCAGGGCTGTTAATCGCTTCTTGTTCAAAGTGTTCACTCTCACCAAAGCTCTACTTGCAAAGTGCCGATCAGGTAACAACAACTGCACTATCTGTCGGAAACAAATGAACTAAGATTAATTTAATATTGGAGTGGTGTGGGAGTGTTTGTAGCTTGAAATTAATTTTACCCCAGTAAGATTGTTGGAGGCTGCAATATGCAAAATATTATCTCCTCTTCGGTCTTTCCTATGGAGAAGATGCTCTTGATTGAGCCTACGACTCTCTTCCAGCAATACTTGAAAAGCATTGGGCTGATAGTTTTTTGCAGACAGGTGGAATAGTGTCTCTCTCCGGCAGGTGACCACCCCCATAGACTCAGGACAGGCGGCTATCAGTGCCTTTATCACTTCTCCATATCCATTCAACACAGCTATTTGGAGAGGAATTCTAGAAAACTTATCCTTGACAAGGCAGAGTTTAGAATCAAGCTTAACTAACAACTGCACAAGTGGCAGATCCCCAATTGAAGCAGCCAAGTGCAAGGGAGTGTAACCTTGCTGATTCTTGAGTCCGAGGAATTCAGGATAATCTGTTGCGAATTTCTCGGCCACCCGGCGGCTGCCGTGCTTGCAGGCAACCATCATAGGGTTCTCTTTCCATTTGGCGAGAGCTGTCGCTTCAAATAATTTTGGATAGATTGACCGGTACATGCAGACAGAATCGACGTCGTCTCTCATCACTGCTTCCAAAAATCTTGATGCAGAAAAAGAATCAGACATTTCGAACATATTCAAAGATTGATGAACCCTGTCTCTCTCTGTGTTTTCTGTTACATTTACCTTTCCTTCAACGACCTTCCATATTTATGAAGATATGGAAGTTTCCAGTCACCTTCCTGTTAAATGAACTATACCATGGAGGGGAAATTGTAGTTGCTTATGTGGAGTTGTCCATCAAAAGTAACAAATCCGTTTGATGACCCTGGCATTTTGTACGCGGTGCAAAACAAAACCCTTGATTGCGAATCTGAGACTACCTTCCTTCTGAATTGTTTTTGCTTTACATATTCACTAATCACTAGTCCTGCAGGAAAAGAGTATTTTGCGAAAATTTTTAGAAATTAAAGTATTATTTCAAACACTAAGTATTTAAATTTAATTTCTATTATATATATCAGAGTGAGAGTTTAATTTGGAACCAAAAAAAATGACAAAGCTATTAATAAAATTTGATTTTTATGGTACAGACTCTAGCCATCTTTAATTTCTTCTTAGAAAAATAACACACTCGTAAAATAGATAAATTATTTATAGAAAGTGAAAATGTATTAATTACAAATAAATTAATAATTGAAGTTCGACTATCTAAATATAGGTCAAATTTTACTCTATATATACTCTAAATTTTAAAAATAGAGTTTATTAAAGTTACTTTTTATAAAATGATTCATTAAAGGGCAAATATCACAACTTTGTGCATTTTCTTAGTTATATCTAATTTTATAAAAAATTTATTTAAATTTGTATGAATTTCTATTTTTATAACAAATCTAACTTCAGTATTTCAGAATCAGCATCCGAATCTAGCTGGTGCTGACGTGGACTGACATATGAAAATTTTGTTTTAAATTATTTTTCTCTCCCTTCTCACTCTCCCCTCCCTCTTTCTCCCTCTTCTCCTTCTCTTTCTTCTTCATTTTTCCTCTCTCTTCCTTTTCTCCTTCCCTCTTTGCCACCTCCCTCTTTCTCTCTCTTTCTCTCTTAATATAAATTGAATTTATATTAATATCTTATCTATTAAGTTGAATCGAAGTGTGTTAGTGAACAGGGTTATAGTTGTCAGCAAATAAGAAGAAGGTGAGGAAAAAGGAAGAAGAGAGAGAGAAAGAGATGGAAAAGATGGAGAAAGAGGGAAAAGAAAGTGAGGAAAGAGAAAAAAAAAATTTTCATACAAAATATATGTGTCGATCCACATCACATCAGCCTTTATTCTATTTTATCAATCTACTTTAACGCTAGTTAAGTTTGGAAGCCAATTTTTAGATACCGAGTCTAGATTTATTAGCACATCCAACATCGCAATGATAGTGAGTCCGATGCTATATTGAATAAATAAATTTGGCCTAAATTATTCTAAAAGCTAATTCAAGAGAATAAAGTTATTATAGAGAGCACCTAAATCTTATACCGATATACGAGGCATATCTCAATAAAAGCAGCCTCAACAAAGAAATGTCATAAAATTTTTTGGATTGCCGTCAAATTGGATGAGGAGACAAAGATGTTCGGTGGAGTGTTCAAGAGAGCTACTGGGTGATTTGCTGGTAAGAGGCAGGAAGATGAGGTGAAGTTACAGACTTATTTTCTCTCTGAATGTATTCTTAATGCACAAGCAAAAAGAAAAGTTAAATTAGCTATGTCATGATCAATGTAAACGTTGAGAAAATTCTTACATAAATCGATTCATTAATTTTTTATTGATTATAAACTAATCACAAGATGCCATAAAAAATTCTCGACTATCGTCAAATTGGATGAAGCAGCAAAGCGGTTCACTGGAGAGTTCCAGAGAGCTGCTGGGTAATTTGCTGGTTAGAGGCAGGAAGATTAATTTGGTGAAGTTACAAACTTATTTTCTCTCTGAATGTTATTCTTAATGTACAAGCAAAAACAAAAGTTACATTAGCTATGTCATGATCAATGCAAATGTTGAGAAAATTCTTATTGGTATTATTAAGGTACTTTCCTAAGTATTTCCCAACTAAAAAATAAGCATAAATAAAATAGCCCAAGTTTTTGTTGGACTTTGGTGTTTTTTTCTTTTTGGTATTGACTATAAAGAATAATCT
>CATIWF010047440.1:0-11252 GCA_949630135.1 Balakata baccata
TTGTTTTACCTAACTACCTTGAATCTTGCACGATTCTTAGTTGAGAACGCTCCTACTCTTAAAGAAGATGAGCAAGATGTCCAAACAAGGATGACCTATGATAGTTGGCATCATTCCGACTTCTTGTGTAGGAATTATGTCATGAATGGGCTGCATGATTCATTATAAAATGTGTATAGTGGAATCAAGACTGCAAAACAGTTGTGAGAATCATTAGACTAGAAATATAAATTTGAGGATGCCGGTGCCAAGAAATTTATAGTGGGACGTTTCCTAGACTATAAAATGGTAGATTCCAAGACTGTGGTAAGTCAAGTTTAAGAGCTTCAAGTTATTCTTCATGATATTCATGCTGAAGGAATGAACTTGAGTGAAACCTTCCAAGTGGCTGCTATGATTGAAAAATTACCTTAAGCACAAGCGAAAAGAAATGAATATTGAGGAGCTAATTAGACTTTGAATTGAAGAAGACAATAGAGGCTTATAAAAGAGGGGGTTGAATTCTTCTGAAGCTAAGGTAAATATTGTTGAACATAGACAAAATACCAAAAAGAAGAAATTCAAGGAGCCTAAAACGGGCCCCAAAGGTAGAGTTTCTAAAAAGAAATTCCTAGGCAAATGCTTTAATTGTGACAAGATGGGTTACAAGGCTTCTAATTGTAAGCTCCCAAAGAAGAAAAGGAGCAATGAAGCAAATCTCTTGCAAAATATTACTCAAGAGGTTTATGATATTAATCTTGCTGCTATGATATCAAAAGTAAATATGGTTGGGTCTAACCTAAAAGAATGGTGGATTGACACCGGTGCCACAAGGCATATATGCTCAGATCATGAGATGTTTTCTACCTTCAAGCCGAAGAGTGGGGAAAAATTGTTTATAGGCAATTATGCCACTTCTGAAGTTCTTGGTGAAGGACAAGTGGTGCTCAAGATGACTTTTGGTGAGAAGCTGACTCTAAACAATGTTTTGTATGTGCTTGATATTGGCAAGAATTTGGTGTCAGGTTCATTGTTGAACAAGCATGGGTTTAAAATGATTTTTGAATCAAACAAAGTTGTTTTGTCCTATGGTGGAATGTATGTGGGTAGAGGGTATGCTATTGATGGGCTTTTTAAACTTAATGTAATTGTTATTAAATGTAATGATGAAAATACCTTTTCTGCTTATTTGCTTGAGTCTTCCAGTTTATGACATGGTAGACTAAGACATGTTAATTATAATACCTTGAGAAGGTTAATTAACTTGGACCATATACCTAATTTCCACATTGATATAAAACATAAATGTGAAATTTATATTGAGGCAAAACTAACTAGATCATCTTTTCAAAATATTGAAAGAGAAAGTGGACCACTTTATTTTATCTACAGTGATGTATGTGACTTAAAATTTGTTTAAACAAGAGGTGGAAACAAATATTTTATCATATTTGTGGATGATTGCATAAAATATTTTTGTGTATTTGCTTAAAAGCAAAGATGATGCTATAGAGAAATTTAAACTCTATAAAGTTGAGGTTGAAAATCAACTCAATAGAAAAATCAAGGTTTTGAGAAGTGACCGTGGTGATGAATATGTGATACCATTTGGTGAATTCTGTGCACAATATGAAATTATGTATGAGATTACGGCACTATATTCACCACAATCTAATGGTGTGACTGAAAGGAAAAATCGTACCTTGAAAGAAATGATGAATGCAATACTGATAAGTTCTGGATTACCACAGAACATGTAAAGAGAAGCCATATTGTCAGCTAATTACCTTTTAAATAAGGTGTCCCGTAGTACACAAGACAAAACTCCTTATGAATTATAGAAAGGGAGAAAATCATCCTATAAATACTTGCGAGTGTGTGGATGTCTTGCTAAAGTGGTAGTGCCTATACAAAAAAAGTGAAAATATGGCCAAAATAAGTTGATTGCATTTTTATTGATTATGCACATAATAGTAGTGTTTATCGGTTTCTTGTGCATAAATTGGAAATTCTGGATATTCATAAGAACATGATTATAAAATCAAAGAATGCATCATTCTTTGAACATATATTTCCATGTAAGAGTTTGTAAGAGGTGAAATCATCCAAGTGACCTCTTGAGGCTATTATTAAAAATAGTCAAGATCAAGTTCATGATGAAAAGCTTGGTTTAGAGGATGAGCCTATTGAGATAGTGCTCAGGCGTAGTAAAAGAACAAGGACAAAAAAGTCTTTTTGACTAGATTTTCTCACCTATTTACTAGAGGCAAAACCTCAAACTTATAATGAGGCTATAAACTCTTCAGAAGGTCTTTTATGGAAAGAGGCTATTAAGAGTGAGGTTGATTCCATTTTGCAGAATCCTACTTGGAAATTAGTAGATTTACCTTCAGGATGTAAACTATTAGGATCCAAGTGGATTTTCAAAAGGAAAATAAAGGCAAATGGTTTAATTGATAAGTATAAAGCTAAGCTTGTGATTAAAGGTTACAGACAAAAGGAAGGCCTAGATTATTTTGATACTTATTCCCCTGTAACTAGGATTAATTCTATAGGAATGATTATAGCGATTGCTACATTGCATAATCTTAAAATACATCAAATGGATGTAAAAACTGCTTTTCAAAATGAAGATTTAGATGAAGAGATTTACATGATATAACCTGAAGGGTTAATTATCCCAGGACAAGAAAAGAAAGTATATAGATTGGTTAAATTAGTATATGGTTTGAAGCAAGCGCCTAAGTAATGACATGAGAAATTTTATATTGTTATGCTATCTAGTGGCTTCAAAATCAATGAGTATGATAAATGTATTTATGTCAAAAACACAAGTGACAGTTATGTCATATTATATTTATATGTTGATGACATACTCATTGTTGGTAGTAATGATAAGATGGTCAAGTCTACTAAAGATATGTTAAATTCAAAGTTTGATATGAAAGATATGGGACTAGCAGATGTAATTCTAGGAATTAAAATTACTAGAAGATCAGATGGGTTGACCTTGAGTCAAATTCATTATGTTGATAAAATACTTGGTAAATTCAATAAGATTGATACCAATATTGCTAGAATCTCATTGGACTTGAGCCTCCATCTAGTAAAGAATAGAGGAGAAAATGTGTCTCAAGTAGAATATGTCCATGTGATTGGCAGTCTTATATACTTAATGAGTTGTATAAGACTAGATATTGCTTATACAGTGAATAAATTAAGTCGATATACAAGTAATCTAGGGCTAGATCACTAGAAAGGAATTGTAATAGCACTTAGGTACTTAAGGTATACTCGTAATTATAGACTGCATTATACCAGATATCTAGCTGTACTAGAAGGTTATAGTGATGCTATTTGGATTTCTGATATAAAATATTCACAATCCACTAGTGGTTATGTATTTATACTAGCTGGTGCAATTGTGGCTTGGAAATCTTCTAAACAAACTGTTATAGCCAGATCCACGATAGAATATGAGTTTATTGCATTGGACAAATGTGCTGAAGAAGCTGAATGGCTACGCCATTTCTTAGAAGATATTCCAAAATGGAAAAGTCTCATGCCACCAATATGCATACATTGTGATAGTCAATCTGCATTTGGAATGGCACAGAGTAACATGTATAATGGTAAGTCTAGACATATTCATCATATACAAAATACCATTAGGCAATTGCTCTCAACAGGGGTTATCGCTATTGATTATGTAAAATCAAATGATAACATTGCGGATCCACTAACCAAAGGGTTAAATCGAGAGCAAGTTGATAAATCATCAAAAGGAATGGGACTTAAACCTGTAAGAGTATAATAAGTCGATACAAAGGAAAATCCAAACTAGTTGATTACAGATCCTAAGATCTAGATTTAATGGGACAACCTAATTGTAAAGACGTGGAAAGATTACTGTGGGGGATATACTAGTGAATATTGGAAATGAGGTTAAGCTATGCTTATAATGATACATTTGTGTAAAGTATTACTTATGTGAGAGTGAAATAGGACCGCTTCAAAGGACAAGGTGTTGAAATTCAATTCTCCAAAAACTCTCTCAGAACCAGGTAGATATTCAGGGCCAAAATGAACATAATAATGATAACTGAATTTTGTCAAGAAAGATTCCTGTATAGAGTGTATCATATTTACTCGAGAAAACTAAACAGTTTAATGACATCATGTCAACTAGACAGTGGATAAATTAAATATACTTTCATAAGGAAAGGTTCAAAGGGTAACACCTACCTATCATGTACAGGTTTTGATTGTTAAACTCTATTACGTAGTAAGGCTTTGTTCGTCATGTGGGGGATTGTTTGAAAAATTATGATTATGATCCATTTTGATAGGATAATTCGGGTGGGGACTATGAATTAATGTATTCATATGCTCAAAATAGAGAATGTGCGAATAAAAATTCAAGCTCAAAGTAAGTTCCTTACTAAGGAGATATAGAGAGAAAAAGTGAAAGTGAGAGTTTTGTCCCACATTACTAATATGTAAAGTTGGACTTATATTTATATATTAAGATACATTATTACATAGGTAAAAAAAGTAGCATAACGTTATGCTGCAATGTGTGCATGGCTAATCCACACTCCCGC
The DNA here is from genome assembly GCA_949630135.1 of Balakata baccata. Taxonomy (NCBI): domain Eukaryota; kingdom Viridiplantae; phylum Streptophyta; class Magnoliopsida; order Malpighiales; family Euphorbiaceae; genus Balakata; species Balakata baccata. The sequence goes on from CATIWF010047440.1 coordinate 4,584, forward strand.
GTAGACCATACGCCCGTGTGGATTGTATTCCAAATTAGTCTTTTGAGCTTCTTGTCTTTTGAAATTTCATTTTCTGATGTTTCAAAGATTAATTTTCACTATTATTTGAGAGTTACAAAGACATTATTGACAACTTTTAAAAGAGATTAATCACAATTAATTTCATATCTCCTCCATCTAGTAGAAATATGAGCTTTTGACTTATGTTGTAGAGAAGTTTAGAGAGTTTGAGTTTGCTTCTTATTGAAAAGTCTTTTTCTTTCTTATTCTCAAGTGATAGAGATTGTGACAAATTATTAGTTCGCTGTAAGTAGCTGTTGCGTGTTCAATATCTACTTGAAATCTATTGTATCTTGGAAGACAAACATTGGTTATCCTAAACACCGATGGTAGGAGGTGAATTTGTCTTAAGAAAACTGTGTGGAACACGTGTCTCAGATCGTTTTCCATTTCTCTTGTTTTTTGAATGTTGAATTAATAATTTCTCCTATTATTTTTTCACCTAAGAAATGCAATGTAAATAATCAATGTCAGTGGAAATTTATTTGTTGAAGCATGAAAATTCGCGTTTTCAATGCTACAGATAGACTGGTTACTAGAATTCAGAAGGAGCAGTTAATTTCTATAAAAAAAAAAAAACTTCCCTTTATATATTATATTCATTTTGGTTCTTAGACTGGATCAAGTCCACATAGGCATTCTAGACCCATAGTCTAACAGCTGTTAGCTAGAAATCTTAAGGCTCAATGTCCAGTAATAAGTAGCCAAGCACCATGCCTGATATGTGGATGAAACCAACTAATGGGAGGGTGAAGTGCAATGTAGACGTTGCCATACTCCAGGATTGTCGTTGCTATGGTGCTGGAATGATTCTCAAAGATGACCAGGGTCGACATATACAGAGCTGTGCCCAATTTTTCGATGGCCTCTATCAAGTCAATGAAGCTGAAACGGTCACCTACAGGTGTGCCCTTCAATGGTGTCATGGCTTAAACCTTCCTCGTGTGATTGTTGAAATAGATTCCAAGGAGTTATTTGATGCTTTTGTTGCCAGTAATGATGAGTTGTTTTTTTGCTTGGTTCGCATATTTGGTGAATTCAGTACTAAAAAGTTTGTTTTAACTTTTTATTTTTTTATTTTGTTCTAAAAATTATGGAATAGTTTTGACAAATAAATATTATCCATAAAGTTTGTAAAATATGATTTGCAATGCAAAGCATGTTCACATGTCATACAAAACGTGATAGCATGTCATGCAAATATAATTGCATGTTTCGGTGACTAAAATTTTTGAAATATATACTTTTTACTGAGATCTAGAGCTACCATCGAAATCGCTTCCAATAACTTTATTCTCTCCCACTTCTATGGTTCCCACAAAATTTGGTGAGATTGTTCAAGATTGTAAATGCTTGCTTAATTGCCCAGGTGAACACCAGATTAGTGTTGTTAGGAGAGCTGCTAATTCATTTGCTCATTGACTAGCTAGGAAGTCAATTTCTTTTGCAAATTCTAGTCTTTGGCGGACTTATGCCATGATGTTAAACCTTGTTGCTTAATAAAATTCATTTCAGTTTCACAAAAAAATCACATTTAAAAAAAACCTATGAAATACTTTTTTACACATATATACAAATTAAAAAGAAAAATTATTCCCTAAAAAATTTAACTCATGAAGTTTCTTCTTGTTTTCCTTTGGTGGTAGATTGTCAAAGTTGACAAGTAGCTTGGAATCGAAAGCAAATCATTCAAGATCGTTACAACTTAATTACAATTAATAAATTTAATATTTTTATTTTAAATATGAGATAAAATGATAATGGTCTCCTCTTATTTAATTAAAGATTTTAAGTTCAGACCCTACATATAAAATATTTTTAAAACTTAAAAAAGATATTTTTATTTTTTTATTGACCTAAACAGTGTAAATTCAGATTGAATAGCTTAAAAAATGAATTTAATTTTCTTATAAATTTGGTTAAATTTACTTAAACTAAAAACCATAATTCATCTTATTAAAGGGAAATTAAATTTAAAACTTCAATTCAAGTGGGATACGCAAAGAAAAAATGGCTCTATGATGGAAAGGCTCATACTAGTACTAGCCAATAGCCATCCCCAAATTCTCGAACACAAGTTAGCCCTTCACATGATCCTCGGGTTAAATTTATGGTGGAAAGTGGAAATAATTTTGCTTTAATTCCTACCCAAGAAATAAGTATGATTGGTATAGATAAATTTTATAAAATTTATGAAAATTATTTATAAATTTTTTTTAAATTTAAATTATAAAATTTATTTATGTTATAATATTTATTTAATGAACGTGTTTCTATTCACATTTTTTCCATTTTAAAATATGGATGCAAGAAAATAATAAAATTTTTAATTTTTACACTCGATTTTAGAAGAAAATTATAAATGATTTCACCAATTAGCTTAATTTGTTTTTAACTACACATACATAGAAATAGGTTTTTGATACAAATAAATTTGATGAAAATTTGATAAAATTCATTTTCAAAATACAAAAATTAATATATTTGTCATTTTCTTATATGCACATCAATAAAATGAAGAAACAAAAATGTTGTGAGAAAGACAATTTTTTAAGACAATAACAACTTATTAAATAATTAGTTATATTTCTATTCACAATGAAATAAAAAAAAATTTCCCCTTTAAAAACCATTTAAATTTTTTCTTGTGATTATGAATTCAGGCAAAAAGTATTAAAGGAATCGATACACAATATAATTCCTCCAATATATAAATATATCGCTATAATTTTGTGCAGTTTTAGATACGACAGCGTTTTTGTTGGAAATGGCTTTCCAAATTCATTTCCAAAACCACTCATTCAGTTAACCCTAATTTTGTTTTCGGCACGAGGAATCGAGGAGGCGCGGCCAATCTCTGTATCTTAGACTGATGGTTAAAGCTTCACTTGTTTAGAAGGTCACGGTCTCAGAAAATCGGTGAGTTTTCGTTTCAATATCATTTGATATGATGATAGTTTTACCATGTAGAAGATTAGCGTTAATCCATAGGAATATTTATCTGGTAGACTCGAATGCATTATTGTCAGTAAGATGCTTATCATCTGATAAATCACTTCATTCAAATGAAGATCACTCTTTTACAATGTCATACCTCATAAATTCATTTGGTTTCTCCGTAAAGGCTGCTACATTAGCTTCCAAGAAAGTCAATTTCCAAAATCCGGACAAACCAGACTGTTTCCGTAGCTTTCTTAGAGATAAAGGATTCAATGATTCCCAAATCTCTGGGGTTGTGAGGAAAACTCCACAGCTGCTTGTGGCAAATGTTAGTAAAATCATCTTGCCCAAAGTTGAATTTTTACAGTCTATAGGAGTTTCTAGACAAATCCTTACAAAGATTATCACTAGGAATCCGGGTATTCTGACTTGGAGTTTGAAGCAATATATAATGCCACTTTATGATGTTCTCAAAGGTTTTCTTTTTTCCGATGATAAGGTAGTTAAGGTTTTGCAGCGATTGGGGTCAAATTCTATATGCTATGTGAAGAAAAACTTGGCTGTCAATATATCCATTTTAAGAGGGTTTGGTGTACCTGAACCTAACACCTGTCTGTTAATGATAACCAATCCCAATGTTCTGTGTCAAAGAGTTGACAAGTTTAATGAAGCTGTTAAGAAAATTATAGGTATGGGATTTGATCCTACAAAATATACTTTTGCAGATGCTCTGCAAATGCAACTTCAATTGTCACCGAAAACATGGGAAGACAAGATAGATGTTTTTAGGAGGTGGGGTTTGTCTGAAGATCAGTTTTGGTCAGCTTTCAGAAAGCATCCCAGATTGGGGCAATTTTCTGCACAAACAATCATGAAGAAGATGAATTTTCTGGTGAATAAGATAGGTGTGCTGCCTGATGATGTTGTTAAAAATCCAATATTTTTAAGTTATAGTTTGGAGAAGAGAGTTATCCCAAGGTGTTCAGTTATAAAAATTTTGCTTCGAAAGGGTTTGTTGAAAAAAGAGATCGGTTTACTGTCGATTATTACAATTTCTGACAAGGGCTTCATGAACTTATATGTGAACAAGCATCTAGAAACAGAGCCTCAATTGTTAGATGCCATGCAAGGGAAAATGGATATGAGAGAACTAGGTTTTGAGTTCAGTGAAAATTGCAAAGCATCACCTGCATAGCCTCTAGCCATTTGATACTCTTTTTCCTTGTTCTAAGTTTTTACATGATAGTTACGTTGAGTACCAATGAATTCAGAAGCCTGGGGCCTGTGCTATCTTATGCCTAAGTGTTCAAATCAATTTGCAGTTTATATGCAATTCTTTTGTTAGATATCGCAAGTTCTTTTTTTTTTTTAATTATTTTTTTGAAAATCTATTGCCCAAGTTTTAAGAACAACTTGTTGCAAAACTTATTTTTGCCAATAGATTTCACTCTCGTACACGTTATCCGCAGATTATATTCATTGGTTCACATTTGTATTTCTAGCTACTTGAGAGTGCTTTTACCAGAAAAAAAAAAAGAATTGTTTGTTTAATGTCAAGATATTAAATTTCAAAATATTAAATTGTAAAAGTTATAAATGAAGATACTTTGTAAAATCAGGATAAATAAGAAGTCCTATTTAGTAAATCAATTTTTTTTCCAGAAAATTACAAGTCCTATGTAACAAAAGGACTTGTAGTTGTGCAAATAGTGAAATAGGTTGAAGTTTTAAAGCCTAAGGTGCTCTGAGAAGAATAGGGACGAACAGGTTCACAAGTCAGAATCATAATGCTCTAATTTATTGCACAACACGTTATATTTCCCTATTGGAGGAAAATGGTTCTGAACTCGCAATAAAATTCAAGTATTGTATAAAGTAGTAACAAAAATGACTTCACCATCCAGTTGATGCCTTTTATATATAAAACAAAAATCTATTAGAGAAAAAAATTAGATTAGATAAAAAAAATAATAAACATTTGATATATGATATTGCATAAAAGATATTCTTACTTCCAATTTGTTGAATTCAATGTTAAATTAGGGATTACCTACTGTTTTTTCTTTTTTACCTATTCAACAAACTTTATTTGCCCCAAACAAGCTCATTAAGGATGCAAAACACTATCTTTCAAAATTTAAAGATGTTTTATATTTATATTCGAATTCGAAACATCTGGCTCATCCACCGGAGATGGGATTACCTACTAGTTTTGTAGCTAGCTTTTTATGAGAATGGAAAAAAGGCTCTGAGTTTGTGTCCATATGCACAATTTTTTCCTGTAAAATTAATTTAAAAATAGTACGATAAAAAGAAAAGAAATGTAAATTAACACAAAAAATAGTAAGAATAAGCATATTTCTCGTACCCTTTATGATTTGCTATCCGTTCTTTCCAACAAAACAATCCACTTTAGGACTTCTTCGAGTATCGACTCTAAAGCCACCAAACAAAACCTCAAAATTAAAACCCTTTCAAAAAGGAAAAAAAAAAAAAAATCAGAAGACGAAATAGAACATGGAATCATCATATACCTACGGTACTTCATGGAGATCAGAGACGAATTGGATCGTCGCTAGTGGCTCTCTTAAAAATTCTGTCACCTTTTGAGTCCTCTCTTTCTCTGACCAACGATGACGAAAATGATAATCATGATCAGTCGTCGACCGTGGGTTCCAACTCAAAGTCCCCTCTCAGTCTATATCCTTCTTCACCTAATTGTAGTCCTTGCGAGATCACTAGTAAGTTCTCAACATACGTTTTATTTTTATTTTCTTAGCTCATTGTTTTTTGCGGATTTCCCTTTTTTAATTTTTGTTTATCAATAAGTTACTAGGATGCAAATTTTTTGCGAATTCTTTTTGTTTAGTATTTAATTAGGGGATATTTTGATGTTCGAGTTTCTATAGTTGAGTAATTCTACTCAATTGAGTGAAAAACAAATACAATGTTTTACCTTTGCACGAGAGTTATGTGAATGGACAATTATTTGAGGTTTTCCTTTTCTGGTAATGACCGAAAAACTTGATGGAACTTGCATTATTTGTTGAATGTTATGTAAAACTATGGTCGTATTTTTGGTGGACAATAATGTGATGATTTTGGGAGTTTAGGCCATTTGATCTCAACGATTGGGGCTGATTATGGTTGGAACCATAGAAAATAATATTATGGGGAAATCCCTGATTTTTTAGAAAATTTCTAATTTTATCTACAAGTTATGGATGCAGATTCCTTACGTGTTCTTGCCTTTTACTTATTTAACTTTTATTTATACATATATATCCGTTGACTTAAGGTAGCAAAATAGCAGGAGCGGAATTAGGACTTGCCTTCATAGTTCATACAGTCATGACTCGTGAAGGAGTGAGGTATAGGGACTGTGTTTTTTGCTCGGTAATGGAGTTCACAACTGCTTCTTCTTCTTCTTCTTCTTCTTCTTCTTCCTTCAGGGTTTTGAATAGCATAAGTCAGTTCTCATGTTTCCTGTCTTCCAGAATCCAGAAATCAACTTTCTTTTCTCCTTCAATTGCTTTTCTCCACTTCTTTGTGCATTTAACCCGCGAAGATTTTTCCTGCAATTCTGCTGTCAACACTTATGTCTCTACACCTAAGATCTGCGTATTCAATTCTTTTCTCCTTAAATTCGCCTTTTTTTTCTAGGTTTGG
>CATIWF010047487.1:0-11672 GCA_949630135.1 Balakata baccata
CCTTCCCTTCCTTATTAATTATGGCCTTTGATGATTTCAGTTAGTTTTTAATTTAGGAAAAAATAAGTTATAAAACCTAGGTTACTCTTGATTTTAAAAGCTAAAAATTTTAAATTTAACATAATATTAATAACTTTGAATTAATGAGTATAATAATAAATTTGAAAAAAAATATTTCATTTTTATTGATAATATAAAAGTTACAAATAAATAGAATTTAAAAATATCACAAAATTTCAAATAAATAGTTTGATATACTTTTTGGTATACCTTAAAAATTTCTTATGAATATTTCAAAAATATCTTGAGTATATATTGATAATATTTTGAGAATTCTCAAGGAGTTTCTTGAAAGGAATTTCTTGGGAATATCTTTGATATACTTTGAGGATATTTCAGTATATCTTTGGAAATTCTATAGGAATATTTTTGAGATATTTTGGATACATCTTCGAATTCATTTAGAATTTTCTAAAATGAATTTCTTGAAAATACTTGTGAATACTTCAGTATACTTTTGAAAATTTCATGAGAATACTTCAGGTATACTTTAGGAATACCTTGAATATATTTTAGCGATTTTCAACCAAAAAAAGAACAAGGAAGGGAGAGGTACACTACTAAGAGAATACTTCAAGTATACTTTGGGTATACTTTGATAATTTTCATAAATAAAAAAAACCGATTATTCTTTACCTAATTTTTCCACCTCACTCGGTGTTGGTTTCATTTTTGAAATCTCTTTAACTTAGTCTCCAACTTTTATGGCAAATGACACTGTCACCAATAAAAAAAAAAAAACCAGCAAAATTTATAACGACACTAAACCAAAAACACAAGCACAAGGTATTCCTTATCCTTCACCCAAGATTGAGCTCTGTTCTCTGTGGGTTTGACTCTTTCTGACATTATTTGTAGGTTGGGGTACTGGCACTAATGAAATCGTAGCCATCCCTACAAGGAAACATGAAATTTGGCTCAAAGAAAGGATGGAAATCCATTATGCCCCTTCATTCGGAAAGGCAAATTAGCCACCCGCTTTTCTTTATTTCTAAAACAAAGATCAACTAGCTCTCAAATATAATATTTTGGTTTTCCTCTCTAGAGATTAACCATAAGCGCTTTGGAATTGCTTGTTAACCTTATTTGCATATGAACCTACATGGGCTTCAGTGATTTTTTAGAAATCGAAACTTAATTCACTGATTTAGGAGCTTATGGTGATGGTGAGAGAGCCGGACTTCTTCAATTGGTTGAAAAGGATTAGAAGAAGACTCCATGAATATCCAGAGCTGGCGTTTGAAGAGCATATTATGAGTGAATTGATAAGATCAAAGCGTCAAATAAAAAAAAAATTGGTACAAATAAAATAATTTTCAGTACAAGTGAAAAACAAAAAATTAGAGGTAAATATGAAAAAATAAAAATTTTAGCAAACCATGAAATTTCCTCAAATTATATTAGTCTATAGTCTCTATATTAAGTTTGTATATGGACTACTCATATGGGTTTCTCCCAGTTCAAAATCTACTATAATGAAATTATTAATAAAAAAGAAAAAGTAGCATTCATTTTTCATGTAGAATAAAGAAATTGAACTTTTGCCTCATTTCTATTAAACGTTTGAAAACTCACTGATTCCCAAGTCATCCTGAAAATAAAAGGATATTCGCACCATAGAAACCATTTTAGATTCTTGTAATCTAGTATACCCTAAAATATTGAAAATACACGATTCACATTCAATAAGTAAATTTCCGCTACTAATATGTTTTACACTCTGATTGTAAAATTCTAGATTGTTGAAAATGAAAAAAAGTTATGCATTTACTAATTTATTACTAGCTAACCTTTGGCTCCTCTTTGAAATTTTTTGAATGGCTAAACATATAAACTCCTTTTGGGTAGGGAATTCATCTTTCATATTTTCCTTATAAATGTTCGAGTAATAACTATACAAACATCACATGTTTGTGTTTTGATTACTTTGAATGTACAAAAGATTGTATATATGGCAATAGTCGTGAATGAATTGAATATAATTTAATTCAGATTTTGCTTTTGAAATTTGAATGTCTTCAAATTTCAATCTCCATAAAATTATTGATGCAAAAGATTCATCACATAAAATGCATGGTGTTGCTTTTTTTTTTTCTCTCTCTCTATGTACTGCCATTGATACTTTTGCCTTTCTATTGGAAAATAAACATTTTTTCTTTGCAAAACTACATGTATTTTGTGTCAAGTAGAATCCCGAATGCTAATAAAGCACTCCCTCAAAAATTTTAAAATAGTTGTATACCCAAAATTCAAACTCGAAAGCTCTAATTAAAGTAGAATAGTTCTCTATCAACTCAAAAATGATATTTTAGTCTTTAATCTTTATAAATATACGCTACAAAGTCTGTCAACTAAAAATTTATTCCATTAACTATTGTAATTATTAAACTGAAAAAATTTGATCCTTTAAATGTTAAATTTGTTCAATCTAACTCTCTTAGATATTAACATATATTGGACTGATGTAAATCTCTTTTTAGAAACACTTAGCATCTAGTTTATTTCTAGCTTTATTCATATTTTGGTTTTAGAAAAATGAGTTTTATTAGAATAATTATATATAATTCATTACAACTTTTAGCTTTTCTAAACGAGAGTAGTATAGTTATTTTAGACATATAATTATACCTCTCAAATAGTATTATTAATTTTCGTGAAAAAACTTTAAATAACAGTTACAATGAAGCAGAGAGAGTAATAGAGATAATTAATGATGATTAAGAGTAAATTCTTAGTTAATGCCTTTCATGAAACAGCTAGCATCTACCTAAAGATAGTTAATTGAATAAAATTTATGGATTTAGCTTCGGAATTGTTTGGATTAAGAGATTTTAAAATTCATGGATTTTATAAAATTCATGGATGGTGACATTTATGAATTTTAATAATTTCATTGTTTGATTTGACTGTAAAATCTATAGATTTATAATGCAATTTCTTTTGCACTTATGTTTAGTTCAATAACCACAATATATGAATTTAATAACTAATTTCTAATTTTACCTTTCTACTAAATATTAGTAACTTAACTAATTCATGACAAAAAAATATGAAAAATAAAAATGATTTCTACTTATAATGGAGAGTTAAAATTAAGCAGATACAATCAATTCTACTATATACTAAAAAATTTTAAAAAATAAAATTTGGTTATTTTAAGAGTTAAAAAATAAAAAAAATAAAGTTATTATTCGATATAATATTTAATTGCATTGCTAAAAAATATTTTTTATTAATAATTTAATACATATTAACACTTTAATAATAATAATAATAATAATAATAATAATAAAAAGCAATTAGTTGAAATTAAAAAAATAATTTTTGGTTTTTTGTGATGAAGAATAATTTTGGAATATTATTAGTTTATTAGAGACAATTTTAAAATTAAAAAAAATCTGTCAACAATGTTTCATTGATAAAAATCCATGAATTTAAGACTTTTCCACATTCCCACCTACGAGATGGGAGGTAAAATCCTTCAATGAGAGATTTTTCCAAAATCTATAGATTTTGACATTTTTAAGTAATTAAACAATTGATTTGTTATAAATCCATGGATTGTTTTAAATCTTTCATTTAAAAGAGATTTTGAACAATCGAAGAATTTATATCAAATTCATCTTTTGACTACTTAAAAAGATATTCAAATTTATGGATTTTAGAAAATCTCTCATCTACCAAAATCCTTTATTTTTTAGAGATTGGATTTCCCACCTCCTAAATGGTAAAGTCTAAAATCTACAAGTTTTATCAATGAGAGATTATAGCTAATTTTTTTATTCCAAGATTGTCTCTAACAAATTAATAATATTTCAAAGCTCTCTTAACCCTAAAAAAAGCAAAAATTATTTTTTTAATTTCGAATAATTACTTTAGCTTTATTATTATTATTTATAAAAAATAATTTTAGTTTATATCAATCTAATTAGATATTATAACGTATAATAATTTCTTATTTTAATAATAAATAAGTTATGTTTAAAAGTTTAAATTATCATACATATATATATATAAAGAGAGGGAGTACTGTTAACTTTATTGTTTTAATTTTTTATTATTTACTAACTCTTAAAATAACTAATGTTATTTTTTTTAAGTATATGATAAAATTGATTATATATACTTAGTTAATAATAAATTCTCAATATTTAATAATGGTATGATTGAAAGTTAATTGTTAAATCCATAAATCATTATCATTAATCTATAAATTTTATAGTTAAACCAAACGATAAAATTATCAAAATTCATAAATTTTACAATCCATAGATTTAAAATCAATGAATTTTATAAAATTTAATTTTAAATTCTCTCTACCTTAGTTTATTGTGAATTGGGAAAAGTTGGATAAACACCACTTGAGGTGGAGGGAGAAGCCCCTACCTGGCCGAATACTACTAATTTGGCCCACCAAAATAATTTTCTTCTCGTCTCAATTGTTGTATACTAGTCCAGGTTCATATAATATTATGAACTAAATCCTATTACATATATAAAAAGCAGTGATAATTTTATAAATAAATCAAACTTACACAGTTATCAATTATACGATGACATTTTTGTAAATATTCATCATCTGTCATTAAATAAAAATTTATTAGTTTATTAACAATGATTATTCGTTCATTAAAAAATAAAGTAAAAGTTCATTAATTTATTGAGAAAATTCATTACGAATAAACTGAAAATATTCATTACGAAAGAACTAAAGATTCATTAGTTTATTGAAAAAAGTTTATTACATCATTAAAAAAGGTTAATTATAAATAAAGTAAAGTTTCATTAGTCTATTGAGAATGTTTATCGTGAATAAATTGAAAAGATTCATTAATTTATTGAAAATGTTCATTAGTTCATTAAAAAAAATTCATTACAAATAAAATAAGAGGTTTATTAGTTCAATAAGAAAGTTCGTTACAAATAAACTGAAAATATTCATTACGAAATGAATTAAAGGTTCATTAGTTTATTGAAAAATGTTTATTAGTTTATTGAAAATGGCTTATTAGTTTATTAATAAAAGTTCATTTCTTATATTAATATAAGTTCATTTTATTTTTATGTGTACTTAATTTAATTGATATTTTTTTGTATTATTATTTGTATGTATGAATTTATTGAATCAATTTCAAAGAAAATCAAAACGTAGCAAAAAATCGAAATAAAATATACTGAAAAAACAACAAATCGAGACAAATAACATCTGAAAACTAAAAAAAAAACAAAATAACTTGTGATTTTGTTTTAAAATAAAATAAATATTTATCTATAACTAATGAATCTTTTACTAATAAATAAATATATCTATATCTATAAATGAATATATGTATATTTATTTTATTTACAAAATTACTACCGTACTTCTTATACGTGTTTGGTTATGTTACAATGTGAAGCGCAGTACACAATATAATTTGGGTTCTCGTCTTTGCCACATTGGTTACATAAAGAAAACGAGGAAATGATACCATATTTCCATTTTTAAAGAATTTTTCCTTAAATATCCTCATGTGTTTTTATATTTCGCAAATACTTTCGTGTTTTTGTTTTTAACAATTCTGACCTTATCTTTCTCCAAATATCCCTTTCGTTTATGGCTTCACTTCCCTCTTCTGTTATTTTATGCTATCTTCTCCATTTTATCCATCTGCCCAATATTGAGGATTTGGTCAGATACCCAGGAAGAGGAAGCTCCGATAGGCAGACTAGATCTTCAAGCCATCAAAGCCGGCAAGTGACGTATGACTCTATAGATCCTTGTCGTGCTTCTAGATCTTGTAAGTGTCCGCCGAAGCTATTTTCTTGAAGAAATGAATGATAGAGCTCTCAAAATAGAAAGAACAATATGATCATTGTATAGGCATTATACATCCAACCAGAAAACATACTACAAAAAAAGCTGCGAGACAAATGAGATTGTGTTTAGGGTAGTTCAAGAACAGGAAGGTCAACATGAAGTTGTTATAAAGGTTGTTGATTGTGGAGATCCTAGGTATAATCAACATTACTCCAATGGGTATTAATCATATGTGATAGTGAGATAGTGATAAAGAAAAGAATGACTTCAAAGAAAAAAAAAAGTTTACCTTATTGAGCTATAGAAAATGAGTGAGGAAATAAAAGAAGAATGCAAGAGGTGGGACGGGTTTTTGGTAACGGAAAAGACTTGGTTAAAATGAAGAACAATATAAGAATTTTATATTATGGAAAAGATGAAAGTGTGTGTGTGTTTTTTTTTTTTTTGCATTTTAATATGAGATTATGATGACATTTGTGGGGTTTTTTTTTTACCTAAACGTGATTAAAATAAAAAAAAATTACTAATATGTGTTGCATGCAAGATTATTTCCTTGCATGTGTCAATTTTTGCCAGGTGCGTAGGGGTTCAAGCTATCTAGACACTCATCACTAGTCAGAATAGTAATGTTAAATGAACAGTATAATCACTGGTATAACTAGTGATATACGACCGTAAATCGCTATTCTAACTAGCGATTTACAGTCTATCTCGTGAACCAACATATAGGCGCACTAGTTACAAAACAGGTATATCCAGCTACAAAATAGGTCGATCTTACAGACTTATGACTGTATTAAAATCGCTATTATCACAAGTGATTTTGGTGTCTCAGACTTCCTACAGCGCTCCTCACTTGAAATGCCACATTTCACAATCACAATCTCGCAATCACAATCTGTTCTCAAGCTTTCTCCTTCCCCACCAATACTGGTAATTTTTTTTATTGCAATTTAATTTTTGATAGAAGTTTTTATTTTATTTTTTTACTAATTTTTTATTGTGATTTTATTTTTTATTTGCTGATTTTTATTGCAATTTTATTTTTTTTTATTTGCTGAATTTTTATTGCAATTTTATTTATTTGCTGTTTTTGCTGTTTCTCAAATTTTTGCTGATTTTTTATTGCAACTTTTTTTTTTGCTGATTTTTTTGCTTCTGAAACTCTTGCTGAGTTTTTATTGTAATTTTATTTTTTTTGCTGATTTTTTATTACAATTTTAGTTTTGCCTGTTTTTTTATTGTAATTTTATTTTTTTAATGATTTTTTATTGTGATTTTATTTTTGTATTTGCTGATTTTTATTGCAATTTTATTTTTTTGCTGATGAGTTTGTATTGCAATTTTATGTTTTTTACTGATCTTTTATTGCAATTTTAGTTTTTGCTGTTTTTTTATTGTAATTTTTTTTATGATTTTTTTATTGTGATTTTATTTTTTGCTTCTCAAATTTTTGTTGATTTTTTATTGCAATTTTAGTTTTTGGTATTTTTTTTATTGCAATTTTAGTTTTCTGATTTTTTTATCTCATATTTTGCAGTTTATTTTCTGAAAAAGTAAAGGAAGAGAATAAAAAGAAGAAGAAAAAGAGGTATGTAGAATTTTTTTCTTTGATATTTTATTTTATATATGCATTATATAATATATTTTTTGTATAATTTTTGCTTGTTGTGTAATTTTTGCTTGTTATGTAATAGTATGCATGTAATTAGTTACTACAAAATATGTAATATATGCAGTTATACAATATATATGTAGTTATTTACTCTAAATATGTAATATGTATAATTATATAATATGAATGTAGTTATTGACCGTAATTTTTTATTGGCAGTTGCTTTAAAAATATATTTATTTTTAATTATGTAAACTTATTATTTGCTTCTATGAATTTTCAAAATATCATGGCATAATTTCCATTTTTATAAAATTATTACATTCATAAAAAAAATATTTTGATTGTAATAAATATTTTTTTTTTACATAGCAAAATAATATTAAAATAAATTGTGTAAGTAGTGAATTTAAAATGCCGAAATTGATTATAATTACAATCAATATTTGATTCTAAGTAATTTAAAATAATTACAAACATAAAACAATAAATTGATTCTAATTGAATTACGTAAAGCATTATTTTAGATAGCATAAATCATTTGTTTGAAAAGATATTATTTTAATCACTGAAATTTTATATACAACACTATCAATAGCATAAATCAGATCTTAAGCAAAAACCTTAGATTCTATGTCTGATATTTATATGTCAAATTGTGATAAATAATATTAGAAACATTAAGTTCAATTGCACAACATCGAAACATTGCAAATTGATAAAAATCATTTTTCATTAGACATTTCATAATCTGAAGCAAATCTATAATAATTAATAACATTGCTCACATCTGATTCAGAAAGTATTAATTGTTGCTATTTACTCTTTATCATTTTGCAATATATAGAACCTACACCTACGAAGTAACATTCGATTATTCTCTTTGCGGATCATTTTAATTGGATGCTCATAGTCAGAAATATTTTTTCAAGTCATTGTCAATGAATAACGTTTGACAACTGGGATAGATAGTGAACGCAAATCTTGCACTAAACCTTCATATTCTTTGAATCTAAATTGTCACTCATGGCGTAGGCTAGCATGATACTCTCTCCGATCAGTGTATTTTTTGCTTTCATAATTATCGTTAAATGCTGGAAGAACTCGATTGTTACCTCTACTGTTTCCAAAAAAATCTAGCCATGTTAACTCATTTTGTATTATGATCCATTACCAACACAAATTCTAAATTTATGCACAAACCAATATCACATGTAAACAAAAACAATTTGTTGTCAAATCATTATTAGTGTAGTGTCTGTATATCCATGTACCTGTATTAATCACATGCGAATAGTAACAATTTATATTGTGCTGTCAAATTATTTTATTAATACAGTATCCACTTTTTTTTATCAGTCATTTTGTTTTATATTGTGTTGTCAAATCATTATTATTGCAGTGTCTGCATATCCATGTACCTATATTAATCACATGCGAATAGTAACAGCTTATATTGTGTTGTCAAATCATTTTATTAATACAGTTCCACTTTTTTTATCAGTCATGTTGTTTTATGTTGTGTTGTCAAATCATTATTATTGCAGTGTTTGCATATCCATGTGCCCGCATTAATCATATGTGAATAGCAATAACTTATATTGTGTTGTCAAATTATTATTATTGTAGTGTTTGCATATCCATGTGCATTTATTAATCACATGCGAATATTAACAGCTTATATTGTGTTGTCAAATCATTTTATTAATGTAATATCTACTTTTTTTTTACCAGTCATGTTGTTTTATATTGTGTTGTCAAATTATTTTATTGACATGTCATTAGTGTCAGATATTTGAAATAAAATTGATATATTTTTTCAGATATGGATGCCCATAGGAGAGAAACAATATAGCCTGACCTTATGATCCATCATTACTAAGATTGCAATGCGTTCATAGATCAGAAGTTGTTTGGCATGATCAATTGGAGTCTCATGTACTAACATGTCGTCGTGTATCTACATTATTACATATGGAGGATGTTGATCCTCATATTCGAGAGTTCCTCTAACAGACTAGATTTTTAGAAGTAGTTCGACTTGGATTCTTTCAGCTGGTTTGACATCTTATCACTGCACTTGTTGAGCGATGGAGACCTAAGACTCATACATTTCACTTTCCTAATGGAGAGATGACTATTATCCTTCAGGATGTGGCGATTCATACTAGGTTATCCATTGATGGTGCAGCTGTGACCGGATATAGACATTATGATTGGGTGGAGTTATGTGCGAGATTGTTAGGAGTTATACCACAAAATAATGTCATTACTGGTTCAAAATTGAACTTGAAGAGGCTAGCTGAACAATTCAGTATTCTACTTGCAGATGACAAGACTATCATATGCCATACTCGTGCATTCATTATGTGTATCATTGGTGGGATACTTTTTGTAGATAAATTAAGCTCAAAGGTGCATTTGATATTCCTTCCTCTTCTGGAAGACTTGACTATCGTGCATCGTTACAGCTGGGGTGGAGTGTGTCTTGCATGGCTTGTTAGAGATGTGCCCAAAAGGTAATCGCCTTAGGCACTTAGTGTATACATTCATAAAGGCATTCTTTCATTTGTATATGAATTGATATAGATCTTAAATTGATTAATAAAAGTCCATGATATAAAACATAGCATAAGGGAAATCATGATGGGATCATAATAATAAGATTCCTATCATGTGTAATTATGTTAGTCTCTAAATTATCCCTAGTCATAGGATCAACAAGACAGGAAATTATTGATCCGGATAGACTAGCACATATTATATTCTTTGATTAGATCAAACAATAGATCTCATAAGCTGTGAGCAGGAGATGTTTAATGTTAACATGTGGATGCTTGCTAAGAGTAGTCAAGTACATTGGATGACTTGCTATAAGACAATCATATGGATTATCTATTCAAATGTCAATGATAGTCTCATCATAGCAATGGTGCATGTATCCTTAGACTTGAGGTACTCAAGGATATCTTGGATACTAATTCTGTACTTTGACTCCATTCCTTATTACCTCATAGAGGTCGCTCAAAGGGTGCTGATTGGATATAGCTTGAGGTATTCGAAGGTAATTGGGTAGCCAACAGAGGATTCACTGCTCCTGATAGAGGGAGAGTATACCCACAGCCTCTTATCGAGATCATTACTCAAAAATCTCTGACTAAAGTGTAAATGTCCTGAAGATGGTCTTCAGTGACATGTCTAATAGAGTAATGAGTTCCAAAGATAAGATCTAACATCACTTAGGCTAGGTGTGACGTAGTCAGTCTATCGGGAACTGACACATAGTCTATGCTCTGAACCGAGTGGGGTATATAATGGTGAAAGGACAAATTGTACATATTATTGTCTATGGTAAGGTTTGTAGTCAAACCATTGACTTTCCGGTCAATTGAGGGTCATGATGTGTTGCTAGATACCGCTCATGACTTGCTTAAATTATTTAAAAATTTAAGTGGCCAACATAACCGGGAACGTAATGGGTCACACTTTGGAGATGTAAAGAATGAGTAAAATGGCTTTGGATGAGATCCAAAATATGAGAGAATTATTTCGAGTCAGTTCGCGATAAGATCGTAGGGAAAAATCGTTTAGAGAGGTTGGTGGGCCCATACTGGCCCGCATAGGCCCACTGGCCTGGCAGGCCTACCAGGCAAGCCAGTTGAGTAGGCCTAAGCAGACTGCCTATATAGCTGCCTGCATATGTCATTAAAATGGCCTAAATGGCCATTAAAGTATATTCACTATTCATAACCTCCCATTTTCTCCTCTCTTCAATTTGGATCTATTTTTCTGATTTTCTTTTAGATCTAAAAGACCCCAAAAGACAGAAAATAGACAAGAAAAAATTTTTTGGAGAAGAAAAATTTTTGGAGACAATAAGAAAATTAAAGAGTTTAATTTTCTTCTCATTTGAACATACATCATTGCTAGCACTTTGAGGTATGTTCAAGTCATCTCCCTAGTGGTTTCATCCTCTCATCTTCGCATGGATATTGTTAGAGATAATCCAAGATTGGATTGTTGTAGTTTGGTACAATCCAACAAGGTGAGAAGTTCAAGAAAAATCAAGAAATTATAAAGGTATAAATTCTGAATTTTCATTGGTTAATCTTTTGATTCGGGTTCTGAAAATTTCTATTTTTCGCTGCGTAATATGTATGTGATACACACTCAAAACTCATCACAAAAAGACTAGAT
>CATIWF010047520.1:0-92724 GCA_949630135.1 Balakata baccata
TAAATGGATTGGTGGCCGAATGATGGATCTCGGCAAATATGATTCCTTAACTTTACATCAATACATATGCTTTTTTTTTTAGTAATTATGATGTATTATAATTTTATAAGTATTATAATTATTTAGTTATATGACATTAAAGATAAAATTAATTTGTTAGTCACTAAAATGGCTAAATTAATTTTAATATGCAATCATATAATTTATAGAATTTTAAAGAATGCTATTATTTATGTTATAATTTTAAAGGGTATAGGTTCTACTGTTCAAACGATAGTTTTAGAATTATTGAGATAGACAATGTCAGATTTATTGAGAATGGTGAAGTTAGTGGGAGTACTAACAAACATATTGTGGATATTAATAAAATAAGGGTTGATGTTCTATTACCCATAAATATTCCTACATCCACAATTGTTTCAAATGTTGTTCTAGAACAACTAGAACAAAACAATGATGAACAATATTTGAATGAAGTTTCCGATAAAGAACCTAACTTACCATCAATTGATAAAAATGAATCATGTGGAATAGCCTTAAATAAACTTGTTAGGGTGAGGAGACCGACTATTTTAGATGATTATGCAGTTTATTTGCAAGGTCAGATTTTGATCCTATTTCGTTTTCACAGGCCATTAACAGTGACAAGTTTGATAAATGGATTAATGCTATGAAAGAAGAGTTAAAATCGATGGCTGAAAACAATGTTTGGAAACTTATTGAATTGCTAGAAAATTCTAAACGAGTTGGATGTAAATGAGTCTATAAGACGTGACTTGAATGGTAATATCGAACGATATAAAGCTACACTTGTTGCTAAAGGTCATATTCAGAAAGATGATATTGATTATAAAAAAACTTTTTCATCTGTTTCAAAGAAAAATTTATTAAGAATAATTATAGCTTTAATAGCTCATTATGATTTAGAGTTGTATTAAATGAATGTGAAAACAACTTTTCTTAATAGTGATTTAGAGGAGGAAATTTATATGGATCAACCTGAAGGTTTTTCCATAGAAGGAAAGAATCATATAGTGTGTGAATTTAAGAAATCAATATATGGATTTAAACAAACTTCCGGGCAATGGCATCTTAAGTTCAATAAGACTATCATATCTTTCAGTTTTAATGAAAATGTTGTTGACTGGTGCATTTATTGAAAGATCAGTATGAGTAAGTTCATTTTTTTGTTTTATATGTTGATGATTTTCTACTTGTTGTTAATGATTTATTCATTTTGTACGAGACTAAAGATTTTCTCTCTAAAAATTTTGAAATGAAAGATATGGGAGAGACATCCTATATAATTGGAATTTCAAAACTTAGAAACAGATCACAAGAATTATTGGGATTGTCTCAGAAAGATTATATTGAAAAAATTCTTGAGAGATTTAATATGAACAATTGTTCAGTAGGTATTGTCCCAATACAGAAATGTGATAAATTTAGTCTTATATAATATCCTAAGAATGATGTGGAATGTAAACAAATGGAATATATTCTCTATTCTTCTATTGTGAGTATTTTGATGTATTTACAAACTTGCACAAAACTTAATATCAACTTCTGGATTGAATGTTGGGCTGATATCAAAGTAATCCTGATATTGACCATTGAAAAGCTGCAAAGAAAGTGTTGAGATATCTTTTAGGAACTGAGGATTATATGCTCATATTTAGGAAATCTGATCACTTAGAATTGATTGGATATTCAAATTTAGATTTTGCTGGATGCATTGACAGTAGAAAATCGACATTTGACTATTTGTTCCTGTTAATAGAAGGGGCAATTTCATGAAAAAAGTATCAAACAATTTGTCATTGCAGCATCCACTATGGAAGCAGAGTTTATAGCTTGCTATAAAGCTATGATTCTTGCATTATGGCTACATAATTTTATTTCAGGACTTGGGGTTGTTGATACAATTACCAAGCCGCTAAAAATTTATTGTGGTAATTCTACGATAGTTTTTTTCTCCAAAAATGACAGATATTCTAAAGGTGTTAAAAATATGAAATTAAAGTATTTTATTGTCAATGAGGTTCAGAAAGATAGAGTGTGTATTGAACATATAGGAACGGATCTCATAATTGCATATCCTCTAACTAAAGGCTTATAACGAAAGACATTTAAAGGACATGTACATAGAATGGATCTTGGTTGTATTGATGATTGATTATGATGATGTTATGACACTTTTGAGTTCATCAATATTATATGTTTCTGACTTTATCAAATTTTCTTATTCCTTATGCTTGTATACACTTAATGTTTTTTAACAAGAAATTATTATATCTTTAAGACAATTAAGTGGATATTATGTTATATATATATATATATATATATATATATATGGTTTATGTGACCTAACATGATAAGTTGCTAGTGTGGTAGTATATGGAAAGAAGTATGAAATTTCAAAGTGTATAACCGCTATAACTCTCACTGTGTGATTTATTATATTAAGGTTAATCATGATGAAAATGACATTAAGAGGTTTGTTTATGCGTGCCTAATATTTACACTATTAAATATTGATGTTCTGAATTATCAGACCAAGTGGGAGAATGTAAGATATGGTCCGATATTAAGGACTATAATTAGGCAATTTTAATAATGACTTCCTATTTGGTTGATATTCCTATTTAATAATGAAATAAATCTAAGCAATTGATTTTGGTATTTAATGGAAAGACCATATTTAAAGAGTTTTATATATAAATTGGTTATTTCTTTACCTAATTGGGATTGCAACATTACGATATACTTTTCCATCAAGGTTGTCTATGATATAAAATTGAGGCTAAGGGAGATAAACCGATATCAATCTCAAGTGTCAATTAAATATTTGTACTATTTAATTTTCTCCGGTATTATAATAAATTCTTCATCAAGTAAGTGTTTATATTTTAATTTATACATAATGAGTTATTTATTCAAAATTCTATAATATTTATAGTATATGATGATGATTTAATAATGTCTCCTTAAAAGCAAATATCCAACACAGCACTTCATGGGTCGATGTATTGTTGTACCAAAAAAATGGAAAGATAATGTTTTGTTGTACTCGTTTAGTTTGTCTGTACACACCTACCTTGATCACATAATTGAACACAAAAACTACCATGGTACCTCTTTGCATTTTTTTTTTATTTGCCTATATTGATTTGTATAAGAGAGGGGCTTTATTGAGGATTTTTTTCTCATTTGCTTTTATCCCTAAATCATATAGTTTTCTATTATATTATCGTGGGTAGCTTTATTCTTAGAG
The DNA here is from genome assembly GCA_949630135.1 of Balakata baccata. Classification (NCBI taxonomy): domain Eukaryota; kingdom Viridiplantae; phylum Streptophyta; class Magnoliopsida; order Malpighiales; family Euphorbiaceae; genus Balakata; species Balakata baccata. The sequence continues at coordinate 3,275 of CATIWF010047520.1, forward strand.
TAACGTTTTTTAACTACTATTTTTTCTCATTCCTGGGCAATTAAACATTGATCTTGAAATTGTTTTTTTTTTTAATTTTACTAGAACTATATATATATAATAGAACATGGAGAATGAATGGGATATTATATTAACTCCTAAGTAGTATTAGAAATAGTAAAAAAGAACTCCCAAGTATATTTTAAATGAAAATTTGATATTCTTTAATGGTCTATTATTAGCTTTAATGGTCCAGTTAATTTTGCTGTCCTAATGTGTATATTCCAGGGACCAATTACGGCAAACCATATCATTTATTGGCTAGCGGGACAACCATGATTGGTGCATGATTGATGTGGATAGGTCAATCATCATTTATTGGCCAATTGGACTTGGTCATGGGGTTCTAAGTGTACAATTAATATTTTTTTAGATTATGAGTATATATATTTTTTATGAACTAAATTAATAATAAAATATTAATATGTTGGAGTAAACAAAGATAATTTTCACTTAACCAAAAAAAAGGATTATTTTTCAAACAATTTCACATTATCTTTCATAATTTGATCGATTTATGAAAATAAATAAATTTGTGAAGAAGAGATAAGAAATTATTAGTGCCAATCAAATGCATGATTAGTGAGTTTTTCATATTTCATCGAATTGCAGAATTTAAATATCTTTAGTACTAAAAGAAAATTAGCTTAGGACAAAAAAAAAGGCTTATGAAAATCTCAATAGATTCCTTAGATTAATTTGTGAATATCATATTCAAATTCCTATTATCAAACAATTAACTTCGATTTTTTTTTTTTTTTTTTGGTGGGAAGATGTTAGTTCTTAGTTGTATTGTTCTATTTCATTAGTGATATCATCAGAGCAAGTGCAGTAGATAAGTATGGAGATCAACAGATTCCAAAAGCTTCCAACTAACTGTCCAGAAAACCTGACCTGTAGTTACTAGTTAGCTAAACAACCAGTTTGCAGTGTCTAAATTTGGTACAATTTTCATATATGAAAATTACATTTAATTCAGTTTCCATATAATAAAATTATTCCTCGTCCCCTTCCAATGCGCCTATGTCCTTGCTGTGTTCTGTCTCTTCACTGCTTACTAATACACTAAAACCTAGCTACATAACAAACTATCGGAGTTTCCTGTGTCTCAAATTCATTCTACAAAACAAACTTTGAACCTTAAAAAAAATAATTTGTTTGATGTTCTGTTAATTAATCTTAATGGAGAGAGGCAATAATAATGATGATGGTGATCTCAGTGAAGCCTTGTTACCTGCAGAAGGTGTATTCGTGAACAAAGACAATCAAGAAAACATAGACCTCGCATCAAAGATCTGGATTGAATCCAAGAAGCTATGGCGGATCGTGGGTCCTGCTATTTTCAGCAGAATAGCCTCTTACTCCATGAATATCATCACCCAAGCTTTTGCAGGCCACCTCGGTGATGTTCCTCTCGCTTCCATTTCCATCGCCAACACCGTCATCGTCGGCTTCAATTTCGGTCTCCTGGTATACATATATATATGTACTGTTAATTAGTTATAAAATTTTCGCCCGGTAAATTTGTAATATTAATTGTGTTATCCAAATTAGCTAGGAATGGCGAGCGCATTAGAAACTCTATGTGGGCAAGCATTTGGTGCAAAAAGATACCATATGTTGGGGATATACATGCAAAGATCATGGATAGTGCTGTTCTTGTGCTGTTTCTTGCTGTTGCCATTTTATGTGTTTGCCTCGCCGATCCTGAAATGGTTAGGCCAGCCTGAACATGTGGCGGAGGAGTCACAAGTGGTGGCTCTATGGCTACTACCGTTGCATTTCAGCTTTGCATTCCTCTTCCCATTGCAAAGATTCCTACAATGCCAAATCAAGAATCAAATTATTGCTTGGGTTTCCTTGATGGCATTGGGGATCAATGCATTGGCTTGTTGGCTCCTCATTTATGTATTTGATGTTGGGGTCATCGGAGCTGCTATTGCTTTGGATATTTCATGGTGGTTCATGGGTATTGCTTTGTTCGTTTATGTTATTTTTAGGTGCCCTTCAACTTGGACTGGTTTTTCAATCCAAGCCTTGATTGATTTGTGGGAATTTGTCAAACTCTCTGCTGCTTCTGGTGTTATGCTTTGGTATATACCTTGCTACTTACCTACTATTATTATCTTAGTTTGTCCTTAATTAAATGTCTAATCTTATATATGTTGTTTAATTAAAACAAATTTGTCATTATTCAAGGATTTGATTTGTTTGGTTCCAGTTTGGAGAATTGGTACTACAGGATACTAATTTTGATGACTGGATACCTGAAAAATGCAACAGTTGCTGTGGATGCCTTGTCAATCTGGTAAGAAATTTGGAGATTTAAATCGAATTTCGGTCTTAATTAATTAGTTTAATCGAACAATTTTGTGACGAAGACGTGCTATATAAAGCTTAATTTTATAATAATTGTGCAGCATGTCTATTAATGGATGGGAAATTATGATTCCTCTGGCCTTCTTTGCAGCTACAGGGTAATTATTTATTCTGCTTCTATAATTGAGAATCTAATAACATGGATTAGTTTTCATAAAAATAAAGTTTAATGAGAAATTAATTTGCAGAGTGAGAGTGGCTAATGAGCTAGGAGCTGGGAATGGGAAAGGAGCAAAGTTTGCAGCAGTGGTGGCAGTGGTGCAATCAACTATAATTGGATTAATAATATGCATAATTATAGTGTTATTAAGGGACAAATTCGCATTAATATTCACAACTAGTACTGATGTGCTAGAAGAGGTGGATGGACTCTCTGTCCTCTTAGGAGTAACAATTCTTCTTAACAGTGTTCAACCAGTTCTATCAGGTAATACAATTCCTAGCTAATTCATACTCATTTTTTCCATATTATATTATCCAACAGTGATTATTTCAGTATATCAAAATTATTATCCGCAACAGGAGTGGCAGTAGGATCAGGATGGCAAGCAATTGTTGCATATGTAAATCTTGGGTGCTACTACATTATTGGTCTCCCACTTGGAATTCTTATGGGATGGGTCTTCAAGTTTGGTGTCAAGGTAACACATTTTAGTATAGGCTACATTTGATAAGAATAAAATTCTCATTTCAAATTTGAATTCGTCGTATTTAAAATTATTTCTATATTTTTTTTAAATAAAACATTTTATATATCATATTCAAGCAAAAATATATTAATGGTCAATTATGCAATGAATATAATAGGGCATATGGGGCGGAATGATATTTGGTGGAACTGCTGTTCAGACAGTTATCTTAGGCATCATAACAATTAGATCAGACTGGGAGAAGGAGGTAAGGAAGTCATAAAAAATTTTATCAATAGCATTGCAAATTAATTCTTTAATTTAAGTTGAATATCCCCTGTGTTTTTTTTCTTTAAAATTAATGCGTTTGTATGCTGTTAATCGGCATAATGATGGATTCTGCAGGCTGAAAAGGCTCGTGCTCGTGTAGCCCAATGGTCAAGCCCAAACCCACATGATGATGAATCAGAGACCAGAAGTTGAGTCCAGTGTATTTTCATTGAGATTCCTTTGCCTAAAATTGGCATCCTCTCACCATGGAGTACTCCAATTTTTGAGTACTACCTGTGCTTGTTTTACTGCCAATACATATGCTCAGTGAAATGGCATCTTCAATTTTGCCAATTGAAAAAAAAAAATTAACGTTTCTCCGATAATTTTTCCTCTCTCTATTCCTCATTTCACCCAAATTTATGTATTTCCTTGGCCTGTGAACTTATTTTAATTGTTCAATTTATTTCCTCCACTAAATTTTTATTTTATTTGTAATATTTGGCCTATATATTGAGAATTTATTTGAAGAGAAAGGTAAAGTTTGAAAATATTCGTATTTGTAGAGTTTTATGTAGAACAAAAAATTTAAAGTTCGAAGGTTAATAGAAAAAATAAATAAATAAATTGAAAGTTGAGGAGCTCGATGGATTAAAAAAATAGTTTAGGGTTTTATTTAACGTTGTTTGTTCAAAAATTGGTAATTTATTTTTTCATTAAATAAATCCTCAATATTAAAAACATAAAAGTTATAATTAAAAAAAATAGAAATACATAGATTCAATATATAAAAATTCAATTGAGTAGCTCCATAGAATAACTCTGATAAGTTAAGGGGAAAAAGTGCATTTTTCCTTTTCTTATGCTCCATGTGTTAAAATTTGGAGATCATGATTCCAGTCCGTAGCATTCTTCCCAGCTACAGAGTATATACGTACAACTTTGGTTAAATTTGTTTTCTTAATATGTCAATATTGTTTAATCTGCTTAATGATATCGACAATTTTTTTTTTTTTGACAAGGATATTGACAATTAATCGAAGAAAAAAGTTTCATTTTATTAAATTAAAAAATCTCTCTATTTATTTACGTATGTACTCAATAGATATCAAATTTTGATTTTGAAAAAGAATACCAGAAAAAGAAAAAAGGAAAAAATAAAAGTCATAGTAAAAGAAAGAAACAGCTAAATCAAGCGGGTCCAATTCCAACCATCGACTGTCATAATTGAATCGGACAACTGTCCAACCTGGGCAAACCGAGTCGACCCCCTTAAATCGTTTGTGCTGGTGTCCATTTTTAGCAATTTTATCTCGGACTTCTCCTTCATCACCTCTATAATTTTCTTCTTTGTTTCACTTACCAACTCCCACAATTCATCATTTCTATTTCTATTCACAAACAACAATCTTATTCTGTCTTTGCAACTCTCAAATCTCGTCAACTCACTCAGAAGCTGGGTCAACTCAGTAAAATTCAAACTATGGATTCTTTTCCTGAGTTCCACAACTCGGATCAGGATTTCACGTTGAACGAACCTGTAATCATCGGAAACCAGCCTTACTATTTCATAAACCAAATCTTTCAGTTGAAGATGCAAGGAAACAGGAAGTTGACTTGTTACTTCAACAAAATCCACAAGCACATCTATTTCTGCTAATAAATCATTGCTCAAGAATTTCAAAACTCTCTCTTCTTTCTCCTTAGTTGATAAACAAGAAGAAACGTAATAACCCAGAAATCTTGAGACTGTTAAATTATGCTCTATAATAGATGAATACCATATAACCCAAGAAGATAAATCCCACTTTTCAGAATCTGAATCATCGCGAAATTTTGATAGATTAAGGAAGTTTCTGCCGCCACGGGAGGGGTAAAAAGAGAGCTGGTTTTTTATGATAAAAGAGCCTTTAGTAATAATAATATGCAAAAGGAAGAGAGATTTTAGTGCGACGCAGACATTGTTTGTTCTGTGTAGGCGACTCATGAGAGCTTCAATGCATGCATATCCAGCGTCGTGGCGCCGGGAGCCATGGCCCAGAGAGAGGACGGAGGCTATTCGGGCTTCTGACGGTGGTGCAGACGTATGACGTGCGGTGGCTCTGACGACGGAGACTCGAATTCTATAGTGGCGTTTTCTTGATAGGGTTGCTTTGATTATGGAACTTTTGTCCTTGACGAAGCCTATGAAAATTCTCAAATTCTTGAGCATGATTTCTAAGGACAAGAAGAGAGAAAAATTAAGAACTAAGATAGAGAAGAAATGTGCAAGTTTTAACAGATTTTTCGTTATTGTTACTTGTATATAAAAGATGCTTAAGATGTACAAAAAAAAAAAAAAGCTTAAGTAATTAATTAACTATTTTTCAAGACGCGTATATGTATATGTAGGGAAATTAGTAGTTAGATTTCAACTTCCCCGTCATCTAAACTCTTAATTACATATATTGTCGTATATATAGATATTTACATTAAATAATATAAATAAATAAATTAAATATCATAAATTAATTTATAGACGATGGGAGAAGTTTATCTAATAATTTAATATATATATTTAAATATGGACGGATTAGCCACGCTTTTACTATTCTTTGTTGGGAAAAGTTTATCAATATATATGATTAAAGAAATTTCTTAGATCTTACAAAAAAAAAAAAGAAATTTCTTAGAAACATCAAATATATAAAATTAAGATATATATGTATAGTTAGCCTGAGGTCTTAAGTCTTCATTTTTTTTTTAAGTTTAATTGTTAAGGATTGAGGTGCCCGGAAAATTCCAAGCCGCCATTGCGACTTCTAATAGGTTGACTATCAAAAAAGAACTAAATTCACAGACACCGAAAATTTCCAAATTATGATTATAACTTAAATTTAATCCAAATGACTTTTTCTTCGCTGTTATTTTACGTGAAAACAGAAAAGAAAAAAAAAATACTATGTATTACTTTTTTGAAATAATTATTAATCCATCAATATGCTACTAAAAATTTAGGATATTTCTTAATTTGTGTTAACCATCTAACTATTTACCATTTTATAACGGTTTATAAAATTTTTTTGAATTTATAATAATTTTAATATGTGTCATTTGAAATAACGAATAAACTTTTGCAAAAAGTGGCGCACCTCTATGTCAGGTGCGCCACTTGGCTTCTATTTTACATATTTATTTTTTATTTTACCGGCATGCATATTGTATAATTTGGTTAAATTTATAATAAATTATTTATTTAATTAAATTTATTAATTAAATTTTGTTAATTATTTTTTTTTAAAAATGAAGATATAATTTATAAATTAAAATTTGATAAATTAAATTTACTAATTAATGAATCAATTATACATTAAGTAAATAAATTATAAATTAAAATATTTAGAATTTAACGATGCATTAAGTAAAATTTAGGAAATAAAATTTTTTAGGGATAAAAAATTGTACAGTATCAAGTTTTTTTTTTTTTTACACATCATTTATTGTAAAAGTTGGTCTATATAATTACTTTTTTTTTTTGCATGCATGAATAAAAGAAAAAATTCATTTTTAATAGTATATTATATTCTTTTTCAAATATCACAGGAGTATTAATATATTATATCAAACTATAAAAAATAAATCATATATTTTTTAAATCTCATTACTAGTATATTATATCAAAATAAAGGGAGTAATTTTTTTTTAATTTATTGTAATTTTTTATATTCTTTTCAAGGTTGAAGCCACAAGTTCAGAATTCTCAATCTCCATTTTGTTTTCTAGCTGGCAGTCTGATGATCTGAAAATATTGTGGTTGAGTAATAATTCATTAATTTTTTATATTCTTTTCAAGGTTGAAGCCACAAGTTCAGAATTCTTGATCTCCATTTAGTTTTCTAGCTGGCAGTCTGATGATCTGAAAATATTGTGGTTGAGTAATAATTCATTCTTTCAACTTTAATTACTTTTCTTTATAAAACTGTCTCTGTGAACTTTTGAAGAAAACTTCAATGGCAGCGTAAAGTTGTTTTGTAGAAACTAGAAAGATATTTCATTCCTGTGATTGAGATTTTTTTTTATAAGCAAATATTTTATTAATCACGTGAAGAAAAAGTCACATTTAACAGTATCTGTAGAATTTGTCAAACTAAAAAGGAAAACTTGCAAGAAAGGACAATAACAAAGAAAAATAGTCACTTTTCACCACTAACTGAATATGAACGGTATCGCTAGTCTGAATCATATAAATAAAGGACAGCATTGCCAAAAATCTCAAAGCAAACGTCATCTTGGAGGCCTTGGTGGGGGCTCTCTTGCTTTTGTGAATTAATGACAGGGTAGCTGTCCTTGAGATTATAGAAATAAAAGGGCAAATTAGTTTGCAGAATTCTGTGGGGGGGGGGGGGGGTCCCTTTAATTACTTAGTTATTGGGGAAGGCAAGTTAAGTATAAAAATAAAAACAGTACAGTTGTAATTATTAAACTGATTTTATTTCCAACACATCCACAATCTTTATAACTTTTTTTTTTTTTTTTTTGTGGGAGAGAAATAAACAAGTAGTAGAAGAAATGAAAATATCCATTAATTATTTTACAAAAGAAAAGAAATTAATAGTAAATATAATCATAAGCGAATACGATCCAAGCATGATTTGCCCATTAGTTGGCTGCTCTGTTGAAGTTCAAGATACTCCCTGAACTTGATGGCACGATAAGATGGAGGATTGATGGTGTTAGCCAATTCAGGTGCAGGACTCACTATTTTGTCAAGTGGAGGCCCATGTGACGTTCCCACTGATATTCTTGTTCCTTTGCCATTCACCACTGCTCTATGCACTACGCTCTTGTACTTGCCGTTGGTTAATATCTGTTGTGATTCATTTTTTAATTATAATTCAACATAAATAGCACCCACAGGGCTTATTTTGACGATAAATAAATTATACCGGTACACCATAAAATTGCTCTAAATAAATATATACTTGACTAATGTTCAAGTTCGATTCTCCTCATCCATTTGTAACTTAAAAGAATTAAATAATCCAACATAATAAATACATAATTGCACCATGATGCGATAGCTCAACCGACCATTATTTATTGATGTGAGTCATCAGATGAAAAACCGACCATTATTTATTGATGCGAGTCATCAGATGAAAAATGTATCTCAACAGAAATTCTTAATTAATTACCTCCATGTGATCACCGGTGTTGACAAGAAAAGAATCTGGCAGAGGATGGATAGGAACCCACTTGCCATTGTGCAGAATCTGAAGGCCGCTAAGGTGGTTTTGGATGAGAAGAGTGATGAGTCCGAAATCTGAATGAGGAGGCAATCCCATCGCTAGTTCTGGCTGTGGGCATGGTGGATAAAGATTTGCTACTACTAATTGGGTTCCCTTTTCAACTTCCATTTTCTTGCTTATGTAACTTTCTTCCAATCCCAAGCTTTTCGAGATTGCCTTTAGCAATTCATTCGCCACTTCTCTTGTCCCTCTGCAATACTCCTCTAGTACTTCACTGTAGCCCATAAAATTAATATCACGACAAGAGACTAATTAATCAACAGTTCTTTTTTTTTTTTTTGCTTAAACCCCAATAATACTCATTCCGTGTTAAAGTTGGAAACTAATCACAGTAAAAATTTTAATTCTTTTTTAACGATAGTGTTTAGTAGAATTCTTTTATTCGAAAATTCCTATAAAATCAACCTGTATTGTAGCGTTCAATAAGAACCACAAGAAAAAAAAAATGGTGCGCAACAATTATGTCAACTTAAATTTGACGAGTAACTGGTCAAGTTGGCCATCACTTTTAGCCCCTTTGACAGAGAAATATGCCCACATGTGTACTGAGAAGGAACTATACCCCGATAGGCCCACAACATTATTTGCTTAGGAGTTATTGTCTTACGTTTTAATGGAAAAAATAAATTAAATAAAAGAAAAAGAAAAATGCTATCTTCACTCCCACATCTCACTCATTCACCAGCTGTATATATGGTTCCACATCTCACTTATAATTAAGTTCAGATTTAAATTTTGCCCACAAAATTAAATATTTTCTACCTTTGATCAGATAAATTAATGAAAAATAACTTTTTTCATTTCATAGTTTTCACCTTAAATTTGCAAAATTGAAATCTGAACTTAATTATAAATTTTTTATAACTTTTAATAATAATAATAATAATAATAATAATAATAATAATTGAATTGTGGTGATTAGCTATGAAACTCGCTCCTAGTTTTTTTTTTATTAAATTAAACTATTAAATTATCAATAAATTTTAGCTTAATAATATTGATATATAATTAAATTTTCAGTTAAACTCTTATATATCAAAACAAAATTTTTAACTGCTAGATTACACTATGCATATTATATATTACCTGGTTACAGCTGTTGGTGAATTAAAACATGAAAATTTGATAGAGCCGTTGGGGTTTAAACCATATTATAACTATTATTCTTACTGTAATAAAGGGTTAATTACATTCATAGTTATATAACTTTGTATTAATTGCACTTAAATTATAATTTTTTATTTTGTAACATTAAAATTATTAAACTTTATAAATTATTATAGAAAAATCATTTTCGACCAATTTTAACAAGTTATCAGCCAAAAACTCATTTTTGTTGGGTTATAATGGTATCACAACTCCATCACTAGTTATCTTTGGTTATATTTCTTAATGAGTTGTAGAAAAATATAGCCGAAAATAACTAATAGTAGTATTGTGATACCATTATTGGCGATAATTTTTCTGTAATTCATCAAAAAATATGTCTAGAGTTAACTAATAGTAGAATTGTGATACCATTGCAATCCAATAAATTCACAAAAAATAAATTTTCCGGCTGACAATTCGTCAAAATTGATAAACAATAATTTTTTTTTTCAACAATTTATAAAATTTAATAATTTTAATATTATCAAATAAAAAAATTATGATTTAGAAGGGAGTAATACAAAATTGAGTCAACTAACGCCGGTAATAAACAATTGGACAAATGAATTAATGCATGCATGAATTTTACACATCCGAGAGCCTAGTCTAATTACGTTATAGGCATATCTGTGAATAGAAAATTTAACGCAAATAGTGTATTTTTTTTTTTCAAAAGAATATAGTACCTATGCCTAGAAAATTAAATTAATGCTAGAACTTTTTTTTTTTTTTAAGAAAAACAGAAAAGAGAGAATATATACCTGAAGCCAGGAGGTTTCTGAGGAGAAACGAAACGAGGGTGGACAAAGATTTTAAGGTAATCTCTCCAGAGGAAAGCCTTTTCAACTTTGGGATTGAAGCTGGTTCCCCACTTTATTGGATCAAATAGCTTATTTCCTGCATATTGTCTTTTTTCTTCCTCCCTCATATTAAAAAAGCCTTCGACAGATTTAATCACCCCATCTCTTACCTTCTTGGGAATTCCATGATTCACAACCTATATATCATATTAATTAAAATTCATCAAAATATATATATATTATCAAATTTCCAATTACAAAACAGACAACACAAGAAATTAAATTAAAGCATTGATTCTTAATAATTACCATGAAGAATCCCCAATCCTGCAAGGCAATACCGACGTCTCGGATAACTTGGGAACGTTGATCAGGGGTACCAGAGGTGAGAAGGGAGAAGTCAACGGTGGGGATTGTCTCTTCATCAAAAGATATGCTGTCGTCAGAATTTTTCTGGTAGATATACTTGGAAGGGAGGTTTTTAAGATGACATGAATCAACAAGCCCTTTAACACTAAACATAATTGGTGTAATACAGGAGTTCTTGACTATTTAGCAAGTGCCAGATTAGTGCGAATTAAGTTGGAGTTTCATCATCTTATATAGAAGACGCATGTGGGTCTCACTTTCAAAGATGTGGGCAACCCTATATATATGTTTTTATATGTATATTTTCTTGTTTTCTTATTAAAGACTAAGGAGCAATTTGATTTTTTAAATCTTTTTACCATATATTTCAAACTTTTAATAATCAAATCATGTGCTTAGACGAGTCCGAGTAAACTAAGTTATCCCCCTCTCTATTCATTCATTACTTATATTTAAAAATTTTATGTCATAATATATTTATCTTTTTCTTTATTTATTTTACTTTTTAAATTTTATCTTTTCTTTCTTTAAATATAGAGAGTAAAAGTTAGCTCTAACAATTTTTTATTCTTTTCACTTTTTTTTTTCTTGTCTTACTCTCTCTTTATTTTTTTAGATAATTTTATTGATAAAAAATTAAAATAGAAAGTGGACTAAGGAGAATATTATTGAAATGCACACAATTTTCAAAATAAATTAAAATAAAAAATAAATTTTTAATAATATAATAGAAAATAAAATAAAGAGTTTTTTTTGAAATGCTTATATAAAAAAAAAATTGTCGTAATTTAAATAACATTTTTTTATTAATTTCATCATGGGTGGAATCTAATTATGAAAAAAATTGACAATTATTAGAAAAAGGCTATTACTAGCAATAGCATGGTTTGTTACTTAATAAACTGCTAAAAAATTATTGACGATTTTTTCTACTTCTAGAAAGCCATTATATTTATTATTATTATTATTATTAGATAACTACAAAAAATATAAATTAAAAAGCTAAATATTCAAAAGGTATAAATGAGTTGGTGCTAACTTTTTCCAACTTAATTAATGGTTTTGAATTCCAAAAATTACTTATTTAACTACTTTAAAATACTTTTAAAATAGTACTTTCATCATTTGGATGATATGTTCTAAATTAGTTAAATTAATTTCCGTAAATATTATTCTGCTTAAGATATTATACTAATTAAAAGAATATAAAATTATTTTTATCTAGTAGGGAGAAGTGGATAAATTTTAAATTTTAATTATTAGAGAGATTTCTAAAATTTTCATTCAATTATTAAGCCACACAGATTTTTCAAATAAAAGAAAATTATTGGTTGAAATTCATTTCTAGTACTTTGGATAAGCCATGATGTTTGGGGTACAGAAAGAGTGAACATGTGGCTTTGAATTTAGGTGGTGCAATTTCTGAATTTGTGCGTGTCATGCAGAGAAGCCATGCTAATCTTACTTTCTTTCATGCTTTTTTTTTTTTTGTCACAATAGCAGAGATATGGGGATTCGAACCTGAACACTTTGGCTCAGGTGAAATGCATCTTCCACTAGGCTAAACCAGTAGGTGCCATCCCATTTTTATTGGGTAAGTGGTCAGCCGCAGAGGAGTACTTATCTGGACAGTGATGCGTTGATTAACAGAGTGAGTGAGCAACTTTAGCCTTATCGGTTTTTTTTTCCTAGAATAAAAACAGAAGAACGAACTGATCTTAATTAAAGGAAAATATAACATTAAGTTTCTGAACTTTTTTGTTTTTTTGTTGTTGAGTGGCCTCCACAGTTCAATTTTTATTTTTATTATATCCATTTTTGAGGCTTCATCCAAATTATATTATGCACATTGAAACAGCTAACACAAGTAAATTGCACTTTTACCAATGACAAATAATAGAGAAAAGATTAAAATTTAAAAAAAAATGTTATTCCATTAAACGTAAATAATAATAATAATAATTTTAATTCAAGGTTTGGAGTCATCTTTATAATATATTCACTGTTTTTTTTTTAAATTTTTTGGTCAGATAAGATTCGCTGAATTTGAATCTTAATTAGATTATATGTAATAATAAATTCAGAAGAACAAAAGGAAAAATATGTTAATTATCAAGTGGTTTTTGTCATTAAAAAGGAAATTGAAAATGCTAAGGACTCCTTATGCGATTTGTCATGCAAGGAAATATTCCATTTTCATGGGTGGCTTTATATATATATATAGCCAAACACGGTGTTGTAGCTTTGTAGACATATGAAAGCTTTCTGGAGCAAGTATTTCAAAACAGAAGTCTTGTCTTGTTTGCTTCCTTAGGGCAAGGAGTAATTGATTGATCTTACTAGTTCCGTGTACAAAAAGTTGGATTTAATTAAATCATTATTTATATATAAATTAACATTCTAAAACTAGTATTTATGAATTTCAACTTCAAAATTAGATGATAATTATCAATGAACCCAAGCAACATATATATAGAAAAATCGAATTGAACCGATATACATTTTGAACCAAATCTAATCTAAATATCACAATTTGGTTCAATTTAATCAATTTTGTAGATTAATTTATAATTAATTATGATAAACAATAATTACAACTATATTATATCAATTATAAAAAATTAAAATCAAACATAATAATTTTATCAATTAATATAAATTAAAATCAATTATTATAATTTTACAAATTAATATACTTTATATCGGAGGGCTATACATGATCTTTCAAATTTTTGAAATTTTCTTATATATATAATATAACTAAAAATAATGAAAAATATTCTTCATATATTTTTATCATTTGAACCTCCTATAATAAAATAATTAGGTAAAATATTTAGTAAACTTTTTTTAATAAAGAATCTTTACTGTTTGATTACTTTAATTTTAATTTAACTTCCAGGTGGTAATAATAACTCATACCTATCAATTCATTTATTTAAATTAAGATATAAGTAAAAAATGGATAGTTTAAATATAAATAGTTTCAACTCATTTTAATCAATTAATATATGGATGGATTAAGATTGGTTATGAATACCCATTTAAACCCATATATAAAATTTTTTTTAAAAAAACTTAATTTTTTTCTCTAAATTTTTATTAAATTTCTAATAAAGTTTTTTTAAAAACTACTTAATATATTAATATATATTTAGTACCATTTTTACTAGAAAAAATTATTAATTAACTTTAGCCTTATCGATTTTGATTCGTAAAATTTTTTTGTAAGTTTTCGGTAGAAATTGTTTTTAAAAAATAATAATTATAAGTTTAAACTGTCATATTTGCCTATTTGAAACACTGATTGATGCATATGAATCGAAATCGAATAAGTTAAAATGATTGAAAATTGAGCATATTGTATCTGAAACATCACCGATAACATAGCCTAGTTACGAACTCAAATAAAGTGAATAATTAGTATACAGACTTGTGATATCAAATTATCGAGTGAAATTGATAAAATGAGCAAAATCGTAAATTTATGATTTTTGGTCCAACAAGCAAATTGTGAACCAAGCACATCAAGACTTTGAACATGTTAAAAAAAATTTGTGAGTAAAATTTTACGTCAAAATTCATACATTTATACTTCCAAATTAATAAAATAAAATACAAGTTCTGGTTAAGTTTTAGATATATTATGCAGTAGTGGATCTAGAAGTTTAAGTTAGGGGGGACTAGAGATGTAATTGAGATGAATCGAATCGATATAGTGTTAGATTTGCGCTCTACTAGATTAAGAAATTGAAAGCTCGAACTTGATTAGCCTTTCTTTCAATTGTTCAAAATTTGACTTGAAAAATATTCGAATTACTTGAACTCGACTCTATAAAACTCAAATCAACCAAAAATTATAATAAATAATAGTTCAGCTTGACTCAAAATTGACTGAATTAATAGACTTAATTAAGATCAAATATATTTAAATTTAATAAATATTAGAAATCAACTCTCAAGTCTTACGAATCGAGTATTGTGATACTCAAATTTAATTCAACAAAATAGTCGAACTACTCAAGTTTAAACTCAATTCGATTAATTCTGAGTCGAATTTGAATATTTTACAAGTCAAATTTAAATAACTTGCGAGTAGCTTGATTCATTTACAACTCTAAAAGGATCAAACTTAAATATATATACTAGTAAAGAATTATAATATCCATATTTGATTATTCAACTATTATTGATCTTTATTCTATTTCTCTAACAAGTTAATTTGATTATTGTATTTTTTTTTCCTTTGATTGCTTTGTTATTCACCATATGATTGTTTTAAAAGATTTGGAGAGAAAATTTTTTTTTTTTAAGAGACAAAGCTTCCTAATGAAATTAAAAAATTAATAAACAAAAAATTGAGAGTATAAATAAATTAAAAATCAAGTAAACTTTCCAAAATAAAACAATAATTTTATAAAAAGTAGAACTCAATTTAAAAAAATATAAATAAAATATAAATTTATTTTATATTAATTTTCTTTTGAAGTAGGGACTATGGCTACTACATACCCCATTTAAGTCCGTTAATGATATCGTATTTATATATTAAATGGATAAATGAGTGAATTACTGTAGATTATAATTAAATAAGTATGGATACCATATAATAATTAAATAGGTCATAAATAGATTAAAGAGTAGAAAGCAACCAACCATACCCACTCATTTGCCATTGGATTGTTATATCATGCACCAGAAATGCTTGCGGCTATATGAGCCAAAGGTTTATTAACACATGTGTGAACATAAAAAAACATTGGTCCTCATTTTAAAAAAATAGAAAATAAAACTCATATGTAAATACTCATAGAGCATATAGCTACTGGTACCTTAGTACATTGAATAATTTACCTTTGCCACTTCTATGTAAAGTTAAATATGGAAATTAGCCCTCGAAACTATATTTTATAAAGTAAGTCATCTCTTAACTTTGATTCAATGTAAATAAATTTTTAAACTTTAAATTCAGTGTAATTATGTCTTTTAAATTAAAATAGTGAATCAAATCAGTTTGGTGAAGGGTGACTCGCTCTATATGATATAGTTCAAAGGCTTATTTGCGTTGAATTTAAAATTTGATGAGTTATTTACACTGAATCAAAATTAAAAAGATAACTCACTTCATAAAAAATAATTTAGGGACTAATTTACACATTTAGCCATTTCCAATCCACCGCTGCGCACTTACGACAAATATTGTGATTATTTCAATCTATTTTATATATATATTACAATAATTGTATACCGTTATTATTATAGATATTTTTGAGACACTACAGCAATAGTTATAAGTTGGGTATCAACTATACCATACATAATAAAATGGTACTGAATTTTAATTTGTAACATAAAAATATTTATATTAAAATTTAATTTTTAATTTGAAGAATAAAATTTTTTTAATAAAAATAATTAATTAAATAGTGAAAGAAAATGTTCTTGATTGTGTTTTACTGCTGAGGAAGTGAAGAAAATTATATTTAGTTGCTGAAATAGTGAGAGAAAATGTATTTAATTGCCGAAAAAGTGAAAAAAAAGTGTATTGCTCACGAAAAAGAGAGGAAAAGTTTGTTTATTTGCCGAAAAAAAAAAGTATTTAATTGTTGAAAAAGTAAGAAAAAATGTGTATGATCTACAAAGAACGAAGAAAAATGCGTTTGATTATTGAAAAAATAAGAGATTCAAGTAAATTAAATTGATAATACTTCAATTATAAAATGCATAATAGTTCGTTACCTCACATATTATTTCTATATAACAAAAATAAATAGAAATATTTTAAAATTATAAAATAAATATTTTTCTATTACAAATTAAAATTTAAATATTATTTCATTGTGCGTCGTGTATAATTAGAATATGTTGGATATAATTTACCCTTGTAAGTATCTACTTGTCAAATGAAACTCTAGCCTTAGCCGTGTGGTGTTGTTGTCTTTATATGATGATTATAACTAGCACGTACGACCTGATCAGTGAGCAGTCTTGATTTCAAAACGTGTATCCATCATCTTACATCGTTTTCTGTGGGGTCCCTTTGATTAAAAATTTGGGCAAAACCTTTTTTTTTTTTTTTCCTTATATTATAAATTCATTTTCTGTCACAATTACATATAGTTACATATAGGAAAAGAAAATGTGGAAAACACTTGTTATGGTGAGGCAAAAGCAATCAATCGTCACATGTGAGCGAGGTTAGTGGTTGAACTATTAATTGGAGATGGTCTGCTAAATAATTATTAATACTCGTTTAATTAGCAGAAAATGATTGATTGATACGCATCACTAGTGCTGCGAATTGATCCAATCTTCCTTGTTCAAAAATAGTTATACCAAGATAATTCACGCAAGCATTATGCTTATGTCGGATCCAAAAACTTTATATAATAAAAATAATTTTTAATTATAAAAATGCGTATGCGGTGCATACTAAAATAATAATGAAATCAATTTTATTATATTGGGTCCACTTAGTAAGTAAAAATAATACGGTGTTCATTTTATTATGTTCAAATTTAACATAACTTTTTCAAAAATAGTAGAGTTGAATGATTCCACTCTCAACAGTATACATCTGCTTGATTCACCAATCTAATTAAAAGATGTTGTATAAAAAGCTAAAAATGAAATTCATTGTATTGATAGTGATCTGACGATTTAATATGTATTTCGTAATATAGCAGGTAAGAGTTTAAATCGATATTATTATTATTATTATCAATATTATTAAATCTGGATTACATATCGAATTCAACTGAATTTTTATTCTTTTTAATATTAAAAATCAGGCTGTCGTGAATAATATTAATTATAAACAAACAATTTTTTAAGAAAAAGAAAACTCAGTCAAGATTCATCAGCTTATGCATACAATCTGATCAGATTGCTTGAGAATTTCTCGGATCTTCCAAAGGCTGGCTTCTGTTTAGTAAATGGCATGCAGTAGAGTAGCCACTTCCAAATATCAATATTATTCAAGTTCCAACTATGGCTTTGCCTTTGCCTTTTTCCTTAACACACTATGAGACTTGACAAGTATGGTTTTAGTCTTTTTTACCTTTACCGGTTGAAATTCATGAAATGCTATAGGTGAACCATGCTTATTAAACATCCCCTTGAATTCATTTTATGACCAATGCAATTTCTCATCGCTTGAGTTTTCTTGTTCAAATTCCGGCGCAATCGATTTTTCGGCCTAATAGTCTGGATATTTTGGCCCATCCAAATAAGGCCGAAACCCATTTTATCAGTGTTGGCATTGCAATGACTTCTGAAGCTGGAGAAATTGCAACGAATCTGCAGCAACTGAAATAGATGGCTCATTTGTTATACGTTGAACTCGGTTCATGTAGCATTATGTATCAAGGTCTATTAGACATATAAAAGGTGATGTCAATTTTGTAAAAAAATCAAACTTACACAGCTATTAAATAAACGGTGACATTTTTATAAATATTTATTATATGTCATTAAATAAATATTCATTAATTTATTAAAAAAGATACATTATGAATAAAGTAAAAGTTCATTAGTTTATTGAAAAAGCTCGTTACAAATAAATTAAAAAGGTTCATTACGAATGAACTAAAGATTCATTAGTTTATTGAACAAAATTCATTAGGTCATTAAAAACGTTCATTACAAATAAAGTACAAATTTATTAGTTTATCGATAATGTTCATTACAAATAAATTGAAAATATTCATTAGTTTATTGAAAAAAATTCTTTAGTTATAAAACTAAAGTTTCATTACGAAATAAAGTTCATTAGTTTATTGAAAAATATTCATTAGTTATAAAACTGAAGTTTTATTACGAAATATAGTTCATTAGTTTATTAATAAATATTCATTGGTTTATTGAAAGATTTATTAATAAATGATTATTTCTTATATTAATATAAATTCATTTTATTTATCTGTGTACTTAATTTAATAGATTTTTTTGTATTTTGATTTGTAGTATGAATTCATTAAATCATTTTTAAAAAAACTCAAAACATAACAAAAAAATGGAGATAAAACGGGCTGAAAAAATAACAAATCGAAACAAATAGCATTTGAAAATACAAAAAAACATAAAATAACTATTGATTTTGTTTTAAAATGAAATGAACATTTATTAATAAATTAATGAATATTTATTAATAAACTAATGAATCTATATCAATAAACGAATTTAAGTAAATTTATTTTATTTACAAAACTGTCACTATATTTTTATTACTCATCTCACAAATTTTTAGTACATATTGTAATGTGAACCGCGATCTATAATATAATTTGTGCCATACGCTCAACCAACAATTTGTTTATAATTATGTTAAGGCTGAGGTTACATGGCTAATGCTGACAATAAACAACTTTTCCTCTAATCTATAATAGCTAGAGGAAGTCGGGTAAATTATATCGATAATATCTCAATTATTTATAAATTATAATAATTCAGTACCTGAAATATTATTTATAATATAAAATTACCTCAACTTTTATTTTATAACTAAAATAATATTTGAAATATTGAATTGTTACAATTTACACAATCGGAATACTATCGGTAAAATTTACCCATAGAAGTCTGAGGGTTCATCGTAGTAATAATAATAATAAAAATAATAAAAGTAGTGATAGTAATACAGAATTTTACAAAAATATCCCAAAAAAAGTACTATTTACATTTTTACAAACGTTCAAAGTTTTTTTCAATTTTACTGAAAATAACTTTTTGAAATTATAACAGTATCTAAATTTCAAAATTACACCAAAATATGCTCAGACAGTATATTTTCGGCACATATTCGGTATACTTTGGGGATATCTTGGTTCAATTTTTATCAAAAAATAACAAAATAACAAGAACAATTAAGTCATTGAGAATAAGAAGAATAATAGAATTTAATCAAAAATTCAAAATATCATAAAATCTCAAACAAACAGTTTGGTGTGTTTTTCGGAATACTTTAGATATACTTTAGCAATACCTTGAGTATAAATTAAGAATTTCCTAGAAATATTTCGAGAATATCTTAGGTATACCTTGATGATACTTTTGATATACCTTGGGAATTTTCAAAGAATTATTTGAGAATATTTTGGAGATAGTTTGATATATCTTTAGAAATTATATGAGAATACTTCAAGTAAATCTTATGGATACTTTAGATATATTTTGAAAATTCTTTGAGAATTTCCAGGAAGGAATTCTCTATAAATATATTGAATATATTTTGATGATATTTCGGTATATATTTGAAAATTTCATAAGAATATCTCTGATATATTTTGGGAATACTTTGGATATATCTTGGTATATTTTAGTGATTTTCACAAAAAAAAAACAAACAATAAAAACGAATTCAACAACAACAAAGACAAAAACTTAATAAAGTAAATAAACAAACTCAATAATTAATCCAACAATCATAAACAAATGACGATTGAATGAGTAAACCACTCATTTAAAAACGACTAATCAATAAAAATTCAACTAAACAAAAATCAAAATCTCTTTAAATTCATTTGCAAAAAAAAAAAATTGAAACGGAAATTGAAGAAGAAGAAGAGGTAATAGAAATTGAAGCAACAGCCACCTCCTCAACAAACACTTATAACCTTAATCGGAAATCATCTTCTTCTTCCTCTTCAATAGCTGGTGCTCCATCTACTTTGCGCAAAAAGTTTAGGAAAGAAACTGAACTGAAGAAAGTAGAAGAATCATGCCTTTATTGATCGGTAGATATGAAAATAATTTCGGTACAAATGAAAATACGAAAAATTATCGATAAATTTGAAAAAAAATATTTAAATTTCAGTAAACCATGAAAATTCCACATAGTAATAATCAATATTATCAAATCCGGTCCAGTTAATGAAATGGAAAAGACAACGAGTCACAAATTTAAAATTCAACTGGGATCGAATCAGTATATATAAAATTTTTATATAATATAACATATCTAATATATAATTAACATATTTCGTACACAAAATAACATATTTAAAACAATTCAAATTCATAAATAACCAAATTAAAAAAAATTCTTTAAATGGGTTTAATATTATTCATTAAATTTTTTGGATTTAATATACTTCAAACTCTACTTTATCAATTATATGGTTTAATATTATTCACTAAATTTTTTGGCAAAAAATGTCACTCTTTATATATCTAATTCATTTCTTAATTAAAATAATTTATGTGAAAAATTTTAATATAATCAATTAAATTTATAAATTACACATATCTTTTAAATAAATATAGTTAATATATTGTGAGATAATAAAATAAAATAAAAAAACCATTCGCTGGTTTAGTGGTAAGTGGCCCATTTTTTCCTTTGCAAGTCATGGGTTCAAGCCTTGTCACCCGCATTCCAGCGACAAAACCGGTCCAGCCAGCAAACCATGACAGCGTCGACTGGTTCATGATTTAACTGTCCGCTTGGCCGATTTTAAGGCCGGTTCAATGCATCCCTGAGTCATGGGTTCAAGCCTTGTCATCCACATTCCAGCGACAAAACCGGTCCAACCAGAAAACCATGACAGCATCGACTGATTAATGGTTTAACTGTCCGGTTGGCCGATTTTAAGGCCGGTTCAATGCATTCCCGAATGAGCCATATAAATCCAATCGGTATTAAGGCAGGTTTCTAATTGAATTGGTCAGTTCAGTCCGGTCCAGACTTAATAACTATAACAATAATAATAATAATAATAATAATAATAATAATAATTATTAGTATTAATCAATGCACATATAAAATTCTGTACTTGAAGTTATTTCAATACAAATCCAAATAATTTTTATGTAGTTAATGAAATCTGTAAGAACAATATATAATATTTAAAATACTATAATTTGAAGTTGTTTTATAATATAAAGTAAAACGGAACACATAATTCTCATCTTCTGAATTTTTCAGCAAAATAAGGAAGCTACCCACATATAAACACGTGTATAAACAATTCCAATATATAATTAAGCAAAGAGAATGAGGAGAAGAGTACTTGACAAGCATAGGGCTGAAACGAAGTGGAGAAGAACATTACATTTGCGGCCATGGGAAGCAAACGCAGAGGATTTCAGTCGGAACCAAGCAGAGATCGTGGTAGGATTTAAATTCGCCAAAATTCCAATGATTTTCAAGGGAAGATTAGTTCCATTTTCTTGGTCAAATCGAGAATTGGAATTCACATAAAACTTCATTCTCACTATATGAGAGGAACATGAATTTTTTATTTTTTACGAGAAGCAAAGAACCTCACGGCGAATTGAGAAGCGGACAGCGGAAACACCATTGGGCCACTGCCGTTGATGTGATGAACTGTTGAAATCCAATGCGCGCTGCAATAAAACTGAGTAAAATTAATGGCTAGGTTCATATGGGACAACATTCGCGACGATTCTTTTCAATCGGTCCCGCTTCGGTGAGATATTTTTAACTGTCCTTTCAATAGAAGACGAAGGACAGGTTTTTTAACAGATAAAACAAATGACAAGCTGTTCGAAAAGAAAATGAAGAGGTGTGTCATCACATTATTGAGTCCTTCTCTCTGCTTCAACATTATATATATATATATATATATAAAATAGATATGTCAGCAGTGGTTTCATGTAATTTTATCAAATATGCTCATAGATATATATATATATATATATATTATTTCTTTGTGAAATAAATTTATTTTTTAAAACAATATTAAATTTCAAGAATGACGTCAAAAACAAAAATTTCCAGAAAAACTATGTACAAAAAATTCTTATATCTTAATTGATCAAATAGCAAACCCACCGAGACTAATTAAGGCTCTAAACTTGATTATGTCTGATATCGTTCCGGCCTTGGCCGATCCAAAGATCCCTCGCCAACGTTTTTGTTATTGCTGTTATTGTCCGTACCAATAAACAAACGATCAAATGGCGATTTAATGGACTTCAATAAACTCTTCGGTGGGGTAGCATTCGTCTCATCACTACCACCTACTCCCTTTGAATTTGATGACTGAACCGAACCGGTTCTAAACATAAACGGTGGAGCCATTGAACAACCCATTCGATCGGGTTGCAGGTTTTGGTCGAACCGCTCATAGTAAAAGTAGTTTCTACCGCGCCAACTTCCTCCGCTTCTGCTCCTGTATCCTCTTCTTGAACTCGTTGCCCTAGGAAATGCCACACAGCTTTTGGCTCGATTCAAGTGAGTGTTTAATAATTGATTCCTAATTTCCTCCGGCAATCGTAAAGTGAACCGTTCCATATTTTCTCTTGATTGAACCAGTAAATGTCCGGTGGAACGTGACTTGGGAAAGAAACTACCAAGCCGCCACCCAGTTGACCATGATCGAGGCGGTCGACTGGGTGTCTGCGCTATAAGCCTATTTTGATCATCGTCATCGGAAATGCGAATTCGGAAGTCGTTTTGTGCCTCGTTGCGGAGATTATTGGGCTGTTGATCTGATTCATTCGAGTTGTTTCCCGGTTCAAAAAGATTAACCGAATCGAATGGCAAATCACCAGGTTGGGGAAGCAGATTGGCGCGACAAACAGGGCATGTGGTGTGAGAGACTAACCAGACATCGATGCAATCAGGGTGGAAAACGTGGCTGCACTTAGGGATTAAACGCAGCGTTTGATCATCTTCAAACTCGTTTAAACAAACGGCGCACTCCAATGATCCTTTGCCGATTTTATGGCCTTTAACCGTGGAATAAAGGAACGTAGGGAAGGTTCCGATTACCGCCGAGTCTAGTCCCTGCTGTCCCCGACCTCCAACTCCGATGGGGAGACCAGTATGGTCAAAATTTCCTCCCGCATATCTGCCTTCGGTGCACCGGCGAACATAGATGGAGAAAAACCCCAAACAAAAGAAGGCGCTAACAATAATAACCATGAGGAGAGCCAGAGAGGGATTGAATTTGGGAGGCGGAGGAAGCGGGTCAAAGAAGGGCGGAGGTGATGATGCAAAAGTTCCAGGTTGAGCAGCACAAAAATTTGGTGCAGATAGAAAGAAGGGCACCATAACAACCAGCAGGCCATGGCTGAGCTCAAGAACTGGGACTGGGAGAAACAGACGGCGGAGATTTGGATTCAAGCTTGGACTCATGATAGGCGGACAAGAGAAGTGATTATCATGAGTTAAGGGGAACTTGAATGATTTGTAATGGTTGCTGAAAAGTGAACAAAAGGATAAAAGGGGAAGACAATGTTAGCGGTAAAATAGGAGAAAGAAAGAAAGAAGACGATGACAATGATTTTTTGTTAAGGGAGAGAAATTTAGTTTAGGGCAAGATGTGGGGGCCCAACAATATAACAAGTTTCTAAGGATGTTTATGTGTAATAAGGATTGCCTTAGTGATGGAATTAGGTGAAATCCTTCACTCAATTTTTGTGATTAATCAAATTAATATGGGAATAATAATAATCAATATTTGTAATTATATTAATTAAATTTTGAACATTTGTAATAATAATAATAATAATAATAATAATAATAATAATAATTGGATTTGTATTTCTTTAATTAGCAGACAGAATAGAGGTTTGAAGAGGTCAATTGCCGACAGAGTGAAATAACATTAACAACATTCGAACTGGCTTACCACTACTCGATTTGTCCAATAAGCGACCGTCTAGAAGATTTTTTTTTTAATTGTAAAAAAATAAAAAAAATATAGAAATATAATATATTCCATTTTTTTTTGTAAAAAAAAAAAAAAAAAATTAATAGTGTGGATATAGATAGTTCCTTGAGAGAGGTTCGCTTCTCTTTGTTATTAGATGGATGTTAATTGAATGCTCAAATGAAAGAGCCCGCTAGACGACCTAAGTGAAGGGAAAATGATGGCTGATTGATTAATTAAATATTGAAAATAATTAAGCAATTTTGATCTAACCCCTTTCTCAAGGCATGCTGATGAATTACAGTCAATTTCATTCATTCCTCCTTTCCATGAAAAATTTTATTAAAAGAAAAAAGAAAAAAAATCATAAAAAATTAATAAGTCTAGGTGTCATTGTGCGGGTTTTTGACTGGAATGAAATCAACGAAGATATAATTAAGCCAAAAGAAATTTAACTAATTAGAAGTTATTAATTAAATGTGAACTATAAAATATTTGATCTGATAAATCCTAATTAAATCCAATTAAGAATTTTCTTAAGTACTCACTCGGTTCGGAAAAAAAAAGATTTAGTTTTTTTTGTATGTATATTAAAAAAATTAGTTAGTTTAGTTAAATTAATAATTTTTGCTTGATATTTTATAAAAATATTTTTCATTCATTATTGCCTTGAAAATAATTATTAAATATTTTTAATGCAAAACTCAAATTAATTGTCAATCAATTTCAAGAGTTATTTAAAAAAGATGACAAAAATAAATAGACATTTAAGCATATTTAATAAGGGTATATATAAGTAAGAGTATGATAGTAATTGAAAAAAATAACTGAATTTTAAAAAATGTAATTAGCCTATAATTTCGGACTGTCAAAAATAAAAAGAGAGCCTATTTTTTTTCGGAATGAGGAAATATTAAGTTTTAAATAACTCATTAAAAATATTTTTATTTTCAAAAAAATTATAATCATTAATTTGAATTTTCAAATCCAAACAAATTAAGACCGCTTTTTTCTTTGGTACAATCCCAATAAAGACTTTATTTCTTTACTATTGAGTACATAGTTTGATTATTTAGCCAATTTGACAGCCAATGTTTGCTTAATTATTTGAAAATGAAACAAAAAAACATAATTGTTTTAAAAATTGGTGCGCAGGAAAAAGGTCTATTTTGAATTAATTTTACAATTTGACCAGTACTACTTTGTTTGAAAATAGAATTATTTTTAATGAGCTATTTAAACCTTAATACTTATCAATAAAATTATTAATTGGATTTAATTAGGATTTATAGTTCACTATAATCCGTCAAGGAAAAATAGAGAGAGAGAGGTGGTGGGGTGGGGGGAATCTCTCGTGGTTCGCATTTTAAATTCTTTAAGGTCAAAGATTTTGGGCACTAAGCAAAATTTGGCAAATTTCATCATTATAAGTTTATGGACTAATAAGATATATTTATTTATTCATGAAAGGATAAGCATATATATAGTTAACTTATATTAAAAAAAAATATGGAATAGCACATTATTATTAAATCCGGTCCGGTCTGGCCTTGATTATTATAACCTTATGGACTCATAATTTATTTATTTATTTTTTCATTAAGGGATAAATATATGTAATTGACTCGTATCAACAATTAGAAGACATAATATTATTATCAAATTCGTTTCACCCAGCCAGCTAGTTCAATGTGTTTAATTGGGAATAATTAATATTTAATATAGAATACATAACTCTCGTGTTTCGTATTTTTAGGTCAAAGATTTTAGGCCCGAAATAAATTAGACAAATTTCATCATTATAATTAAGTCTGTGGACTCCTAAGATATTTATTTTTATTTATGAAAGAGATAAGCATGTATATATAGTTGACTTATATAAAAAAAATTAGGGGACATAAAATAATATTTTCAAAGAATTATTTTCCAATGACAACACAAGCAATCTAATAATTAATTTTTGTTTCCTCACAATATTTAAATACAATTATTGAAAATGAGAATAGCATGCTATTTAATAAATCTTTTATGGACAGGGAAGACCGAGAAAATAATAACAAATTTCCTAATTAAATTTTGGGCAACCATGTATTGTAGACTTCCTCTCATATAATTTAAATTATATTATTAACCATCACTTAATGGTATAATACAAGGAATTCTAACCATCACTTTATATAATACAAGGAATTCTTAAAATGTTTATATTTGTTGCCTTCCTCATCATTCTTTTCTAATACTAAAAACATATTGTCACACATTCATACAATCAAATTAATATCTTATTATTTGCTTATAATCAGTGGCATATCTAGAGGTATGATTTAGGAAAAATTAAGAGCTACCAATTTGGAATACGATACAATTAAATGATACGATATAGCAGATATTTTTTATGACACAATATGAATACATCTAATCTATTCATGAAACGATAAGACACACATTTAAATATATATAAAATATCAAATGATTAAATTATTTATTTATATATTAATATTTATACGCATATATATAAATAAATAAATTTACTATATATTCTATTATAATTAATTACATTGATATACGTGAATAAAAATTAATAAATTAGTAATATATTTTATACTAGTAATAATCATACATATAATTAAATGCTTAAATTTTATTATAATAATAAATTTTATTTTGTACACATATAAATATGTTTATATATATTTATATATGATATACAATATCAAATTATTAATGCATAATAAAGATCAACATATACTTATAAAATATTAACTTTAGTTGTTGGTAATTATATATGTTGATGTATATATTTATAATAGTATTATACAATACGAAACGACACATTTAAATAAATACAATAACAATACGACATACATGGAAAATATAAATTGCTAGCTTTTTAAATATACATGTAAAAAATTAGAATACATTTATTTTATTGTTCAACTACTATCGATTTTTCTTTGCTTTCTCTAGTAAATTGATTTGATATTTTTTCTTTTCTTTTCCTTTGGTTAATCTCTTATTCACCACATATATGATTGTTTAAGAAATTTAGAGGGGACATATTTTTTTTGTTCCTTTTAGGAAACAAAGCTTCTTAAAAAAATTAAAATTTTAATAAATAAAAAAATAAATACTAAAGAAACTAAAAAAAAAAAAAAATTAAGACAAAGCAATAATTTTAGAGAGAGTTGGAATCCAATTAAAAAAATAAAAAAATCAAAATCTATTATAATTTATTATTTTTTAGGTAGGGGGTATGGCCCCAAGCAGTCGCCCTTTGTAGGGGCGGAGCTCCATGAGGATCCCCTCCAACCCAAAATTTTAAAATTTTTTATGTATATAGTATAATTAAAAATTATACGAAATATTTTTTTATGTAATTTTAATATTTACCCCATGAATACATATATAGTATAATTAAAAAATTATCATAATATATTTTTTTATGTATTTTTAATATTTAATTATCCTATAATGATTTCATTTAAATTTATATTCATTTTGCAATTTGATGAAAGAAACAATGAGAATCACAAATATTTTTTGTCAAGTTTACAACAAAAATTTCAAGACATTGTCAATGTTATACAATTAATTAGAACGATATTTATTTAGAAATTTAGGGAAGATAGTTGGAGTAATCTTCTTAAACATATAAAAATTTTCTACTAATAATATTATCCTGATTTAAATGCTCCCTACATAGCTCGTTGAAGTTGTGCATGTCACTAATAAAATCAAATGACATTGGAGCATTATTAGTGGGTAAAAATATTTCTTGTTACAATAGATAAACAATTGCAATAATTGAATAGTATATTTTGTGAGAAAGCAATAAAGTTTTTGACTCTTAGCTTATGGTTGTTTCCAAATGGTGTTTATAAAACATTCAATATTAATGATATTTGTAAGTTTATCGAAAAATATTATCCTCTATATTTCATTGAACAAAAGAAAATTAATTTAAAATTTCGGTTTCAACACTTTATTATTAATGCTCCTTATCATCCAATATTGAAAAATTTTTGCACTTTATTTGAACTTTGCAAAGCATTGGTAGAAATAAGAAAATCATAGGTCTATTTTTCATTTGATAAATTGATTCATCTTATTTTGATCCTTCCAGTTTTTATAGTTACTATAGAACGAGCCTTTTCAATAAGAAAACTGGTAAAGACAATGCTACATAACAAAATGGAAGATGAATATCTTACATATAGTTTAATAATTCACATTGAAAGAAAAATTGCTGAAACTTTTGATTTAGACTATATTATTAATGAATTCAAAGCTTTTAAAAAAAATGTAAAGTAGCACTCTAAATTAGATAATTTTATTTACTAATTTGTAAATGATTTCTTATTCTTTTTTTTTAAAAAATTTTTTTGTTGAACTTATTTTATTGCTATTAAAGTTGATATTGCTTTATTTATATTTTTTAATCGAAAACTTTTACTCCATTTATTCCGCATACGAAATGGAAAACGATCTGAGATATGTGTTCCACACAGTTTCCTTAAGATAAATTCGCCTCCTACCATTGATGTGTAAAATAACTGACGTTTTTCTCCCAGGATATAACAGATTTCAAGTAATTGTTGAACACACAACAGTTATTTATAACGAAGTAATAATTTGTCACTCCCTATCACTTAAGAAGGAGAAAAGAAAAGAAATAAAAAGGCTTTGCTAACAATATATACTTATGATTGTGAACATCAAGACTTAATAGATAGGACAAAAACTAAGTAATTTTGTGTTTAATATATTGAAGATCAAGTCATAGGAAATTTATATTTCTCTTGACAAGGATCGATTTCCATATGTTTTGTCGGAAATTCCAAATGCCTTCATCTCATTTCATTGTTCTCATAAATCATGTCACAAGGAACAATACCATTTTTCGGCCTATCTATTTTATATTTTTAAATTTAATATTTGAAATTTTTATCTTATGCATATATTTAGCTCTCATTATCATTATTTTTCATTTATATATATAATTCCTTAAAAACCTATTAATTTTCTTCAAAAAAATAATACAATGAGCAGATTTATATATGATTTTACTGTATGAACTCATGAAGATAAAAAATAAAATTTAAATGTATAATATATATATGATTGAAAATGACAATTTGAATAATGCATAAAATAAAAATTTTAGAAATCAAATTAGGAAAAAAAGATCATAATTGGATTAATGCTAATGAGAGGTTCATGAGTATTATAAAAGGAAAAAGAATCCACCGATTGATTGTATTGTTACGTTGGCGCTCTCATTGCCAAGTGCCAATAAGTAATGAAACCCAATTTTTCCAAGTTTTGTTCCTAGCCGGCTTAGTTTATACATAAAGCAAGGGTTTTGTTTAATAAGCAGAGAAAATTGAGTGAAATCTCAAATTCGAGTTTTTTTTTTATCAATATTAATAAAAATTTAATATATTTATAATAAATATAAAAGAATAATAATAATAATTATTATTATTATATAATTCACAATCTAATGAATCTCTTGATAAACTAAATTAATAATAATTAAATAAACTTGAACAAATGTATCAAAATAAGGCAGAAGACTGGAACTGGAAGACATAACTACGCAGATACGCCGAATAGTAACTGTCTTTCCTTCTATAGGCCCAAGTTTAAAAAGGTCCAAAACGATATTTCCTCAACTTATTTTCCCCAAAATTAAGCTTTTAGCCAAACTTTTTAACCTCTCGTTACTCAACCTGCTGTCTAAAGCATTACCAAAGTGACAATTTTATACAAAGAGGCGTTAAAAAAAATAAAATTTTGGCAAAAAAGCGTGTGGGGAGTACTTTTTTCAAACTGGACAGCAAAAGAGATGAGGGGGATTATAAGAAAGCAGGCCCAGGCTGTAGGCACCCGCCCACCGGGCTACTGGCCCTTGAACAAAATTTGGAGAAATAGCCCAAATTTCTTCATGGAGAAGCTCGATCCATGTGATAGAGATCCATCAGAAAATTCCAACACAACAACTCTTAATGAATTTATCGACAAATTTGTTCCAACATATGTATATATTAGGATTTGTAAACAAGGATTGGCTTAAATTTTTTACAAACTCTATTGTAATCCGTACAAAATAAGTCCGAAATAGAATCTAAAAGCACATAATTCAACAACTAGAAAACACACACATATATAACAAATATTTGCTTTTTTTTAGGATCAAATAATATAGATTTATATACTGTTATATATTTTTTTTAAATTTAAAAAATACAACAAGTGAGTGTTATGGGGTCTGGCACATAAAAATATGCCCTATATCATTTGCTAATTAATTATAAATAATAATAATAATAATAATACATTTAAGAAAAAGACATGGAAATAATTTACTGCAAACTCAGAGACAAAATATTGAAAGAAAATAAGCCCGCGGTATTTAGACGATACCGCGGTTTCGCGGCGCTGCGATGTCCCTGCCAGATTCACGGGTAAACTTTGGTACACGTGTACGGCTATTAATTGCCAAGTTGTTCATCGTCCAATTGTATTTGATTAACAGCCATGTCCATATCAGGCTACTTTCTATAGACTATTGATCACCCGTGTACCTAATAATAATAATAATAATAATAATCCTACTACCTGGTACTAATCTATGTAAAAATACAAATATATTTTCTATTTTTTTCTTATTAATTATCTTTGAGATTCGATGATTATACTCATCAAAAGTACACATTTTTTATATTTACATGTTGTCGGTAAAAACGTGCACGAATATAATGACAAGTAACGCAAACATTGAAGAAAAACCTAGTGAGAATATCTCAAACTCTGACAAGGTCAATCCAGAATTAATTTGATATGTTTTTTTTTTTTAATGCAAAGAATTACTTTTATTTTCATATATATTAATTGAATTAATAATTTTTATTTGATACTTTTAAAAAATATTTTTTATTTATTATTATTTAAAAATAATCATTTGATCTTTTTAATATAAGACTCAAATTAATATTTGTATAAATGTTAATCAATTATTAAAATAAGAGTTGAAAAAAATAAATAGACATTTAGATATATTTAATAATAATATGTATAAATAATAGTATATTTATAATTAAACAAAATAATTACACTTTAAATAGCCTATAATTTCGGACTGTAAAAAATAGAAAGTGAATTTATATTTTTCCAAATGGATGAGTTATATAATTAATTGGATGTAAACTGAGTAAAGGCTAGCTATATATGTTTTTAATTGCTATATAATCAATAATTAATTGCTATATGGATTTGAGCTCACGAGTATAATTGCTAAAGCTATTACGATGCGTTAAGTTTTTTATTTATTTTTAAAAAATTATGTATTTTTAGAAATAATTGCCATGAGTTTAGCTGATTCTGTGATCTTGATAGAGAATGTTCCTCATCAAAATGGCCTTTAGTTTGAGATGATTTAGCTGCTCTTTGCCTCTTAATGAAGTTTATTTCCCTAAACAAAAAAGTAAAGGCTTGTCAATAATAAAGAGTTAGAAAAAATTGTATTCTATAATTATAATTTTCTAATAATAATGTTTATTTTATTTTCATCATTTCGACCCTCTTACAGTGTATTAAAACATTTTAAGTATATTAATAAATTTTAATTTGATAGTATTATTTCATAATTAAAATTATAAAATTTCGAACTTAATTTTATTATTATTTTCTTTTCAATAATACACACTTATTATTATAATTTTAAGAACTCAAACTTTGTCTTTATATTAATGGTGAAAGTTAGTGGGAGAATTATATTCCCTTTAAAAAGTAAACAATTATCTCTTTTAACTTTTTAAAATATATATAATAGTATGTAAATATATATATTTTTTTAAGATTTATTTCTCATAAAAAATATTAAAAGTTTATTTTTTATATCTATTGGCTTAGACTTTTAACTTTTTATCCTCTGAATTTGATCGCTAGTGAAAGTGCAAGGGCAAATAGAGTCCTCAAAAACATCATGAAGGCAAGAAATATATATGTTATAGCATATCCAAGTAAATAAAATTCCAGTTCGAAGATATTCGATCGAATTTGACAGCTACGTACCCTTGTGGTAGCAATGATGGATTTTGAGAAATTTTCGAGTATAATATTCTTAGTTGTATGCATGTAAATTTACTTTAAATCGATGCAGAATGGAACTGAAACTTACAGCATTAGTAATGATTTGAATGATAAAACACATGGTATATACAAACAAGATTTAAAAAGTAATTATTGTCCTTTAAGAAATTAATCTTCCAAAATGGGATGCCTGCAGAAATATTAAATTTGACCATTGTATTGCCTTCAACGAACACAAAGTACTTAATTGTGCAAGTCTAATTGGATTCCTGTTCATTCAAACTGTTAGTAAATCCAATAATACATATATATGAGAAATATTTATGTAGACTCCGTCTACTACATCATTCATGAACTAAATTAATCACTCATCGACATATATTTAATTATTTTATTTTATTGGTTAAAACGAATACAACACGTTTATATGTCATTTAATGATTGATATAGTTTATAAATAATATAGTAAGCTGAGTCAACAAAAGAATTTCAATATATGTCAAGAACGGACAGATGGAATTGTTTTCTTCTGTCTGCTATTATATGTATGGTGTATAGCTTAATTTGGTTTTATATTGATCCATAATTGTCAGATGAAATCATTTGCATTAATTTATTTTGTAGCTGCATGCATGTATTAATTGAGTGCAATCTTTGGTATATGACATCTTCACAGTTTTACTTTTGTTATTTTTTTATTTATTTACATAAATTAACTTATTCTTAAAGTTTAAGGTGTAATGGGGCATCCCACATGATATTCCCGAAATCGACCATAAGCATCCAGGTTCACTGCCTTATCATTTTCATATTCAATCATACCCTCTTCGAGTTTGGATTCTTATTATTATTATAAGAAATAAAACACCCACCTGATGATGAATACCTGAAGCTGGTTTTGGTTTTAATTTGAATTTGCATGGGAGATGGTTTTTAATTTATTCGATTAAATCACTTGATTTGAAAGGAACATATATTTGAAATGATAGCTGTTTATTTACTTTATTTGACCAAATTTTATTACACAAAATTTATTTCATGGAAAAAATAATTTTAATTAACGGTAGCTTTTTAACTTTCTGTGTGCGGGCTTCTTCATCTTGGGCCTAAAACTGGTTATATATCTTGGTTCCAGCTTGTGGCCTTATATCCAGCCCAGTAGAGTTTTAGAACCCATTAAGGCCCATAGTTAATTGCAGTGATTAATTGATTTGATTATGCTGCTGTAAGCTAATCAACCCCAATTAGAAGATTAATCTAACCAAATTAATAAACAAGTTGCAACAAAAGCACAAAACAGCAGGATTACAGAATTTATGCTTACGCGTTTGCATGAATAAGTCAATAAATTAAGTTTGCAAGTACGAATTGTCTAATTAATAAATAACCCAACATTCATCTCTGATCTAAATCACTATTTTAACAGTATTATGCAAGTTGATTAATATATTAATCATAATTAGCCGATAAATACCTTTTGTGTCCACATGCTCAAAGCTTAGAATTATAATGGCGAACTTTGCGCTTAAACCCACATGCTATGATACGAAATATAATTATAGTTAATGTTATAATTAGGCTAGCTTTTGTTGTTTTGTTAGGTTATGAATTATGGTATTAAAGATTAACTGGTTAAATTCTAATTAGAACATTAATTAATCAGCATAATATATATTTAGATGCGTAAGGCTCAGTTAATTTATGATTATGAATCGGCATTTTTTTTTTTACAAAAAATCCGACTAAAATGTGAAAATTCACAGCTATAATCACTAGATTAGTACAACTAAAAGCTAAAACTTATTATTCCTCCTATCTTGTTGAATCAATTCTACACATCTATATGACTCTATATTTGATTAGAAAGTTCAGGTCTTTAGATGCAATAGTGTCTGTTAAAAAAATTATATATATATTTTTTATGTAATAATTGTTACATTTTTTCATGAATGGAACATTAGAAATTTGCTTAATTTCTCATAAAATTTTAAGGTCAAAAACATCATAATTGAGGGCTTTTTGCCTGATGACGACGAAGAGGAATATATGTTAGCGGGAAATAATGCTCAATATAATGTAGGTTGATTGACAGATATAGCTTTTAAGGACAGAAAAAAAATAAAGAAATGGTTAGTACTCTAAACAACCAACTTGTTATTTTTCAAAAAGATTTAATTAGGGTTTGAGAGTGACTAATTAATTTAAAACTACTAATAGTATATATGCCGAATTTGCATGTTAATTATATATTAAGAGGGTTAATGAGTCAAGGAATCTCATAAAGTACTATATTTGTTGATATATTCAAAGGAATGCCAGTTGGGTATGGATTTTTCTTCTTTTTAAATTCACCATATAATTGATTCTCTCCATGGATAACAGATCAACAAAACAATGGCAGAGCAGTAATACTCAGTACCCAATACTCATGCATGTAATAACTCATTCTTACAGCAAAAAAATAACACTATGATTCGAATCATATTCCTCATGAATTGCAACACAGGAAAGAAGGGGGGAAACCCTAGAGAATGTCGTATTGACTTGAGCTTAATTAACACTCATTTTTTAATTAATTATCACTAAAGTTTATAAATTATGTTAATTATTATAACTATGAAAATAAGAAACATGAAAGAGGGTACATCGGGAAAAGAAAGATGATCACATGGATTCCTCTGTATTTATCCAGACCCTCAAAGCTAGGCTACCTAATTAATTTTATTTTCTTTTAAAGAAAAGAAAACAATGTTTCTGTCTGTTTTTCTCTATAGATATTGATCAGAATCTCTGGGTAATTATCAGCTTTTCGTCATCTTTCTCTTTTTCATGTCCAAGTGTCCGACCATATTATTACCTAATGAAACTATCGTCTTCTCTTCTCTCTATACTAAATAAATAATAAAAAACTTTACAAAAAAAAAAATTACAATAATAAAAAAGAATGTATCTGTATAATAAAATCCCATACAGAAGTACTAAACTAGCCTTTATCAATCACAAAAGAACAGTATTGTCAAAGGAGAAGACTGTCTTTCAAGACAATAATGCTACTCGATTCACGAAATGGGATATGCCATCGGACCCACTTAATTTTTTTTTTCTTTTGTAAATAAACATAATAATAATTTTTTTTTTTTTTGTGTTGGAGGGTTATATGTTAATTAGTTTCAGGAAACACTATTTATAATCTCCAAGTGCTAAAAGAGAATCTGTACTTTGTTTTTCTTTTGTTTCTCTCTCTGTGACTAGTGAGCAGTGACTGACTGGTCTTCGACGCAATCTCACGTGCAACACGCTGTAGCTAAGCTATGGTGTGGTATTGGTAGGGTTCTTGATTAAACTGCCTTTTAAAGTCTCTTAGCTTTTCTTTCTTCTCTTCATGGGGAAGACAAGTGATAGATATATAAAAAGGCAAACTTTATTTGGTCTTTTGGGATTTTCTTCTTATGCTTATTAGTCTAAGTTCTAACTAATAGTTTCTTTGAAGGAAACATTTTCTCTCATCAGCCTTTCTTTTCCATTTCTACTTTTAGCCCCTTGAAGCCACAAAAATACTTCTCCTTGTATTCTAGCTTTTGGTTCTATGCCATCGCTCCTCATCTCACCCCTAACCTTCTCTTGATCTTGTTCGTCTACAGAGATTCATACTAGAAAATAATATTACAAAATTAATCTTGTGTCCCTTTGTATTTGTGTTTTCTTGGGTTTAGAAAGAGAGATTTTTTAGTACTTAAAGTTGTGATTACTATGGCACTTGAGGCAGTGGTTTATCCACAAGACCCATTAAGTTATGGCTACAAAGATTGTAATTACTCATTGGGAAATGGAGGAAATTGGGGCTATGATTTCCCTTTCCCCTTGCATGAAAATGATAAAGCTTTTCTTGGGATTCTTGAAAACAACAGCAACAGCAGCAATATTACTATAGAGCAACAAGCTGCAGCTGCAGCTGGTCTTCCTGCAAATTGGGATTCTTCTTCATCTCCTTTTATGCAACATGCAAAAGATCGTCATCATCATCAATGGGATCCTAATAATTCCTCACCTGAGACTTGCACTGTTGATCAATCTCTTCCCGCTGGACTTTACCATTCTGTATTGGAACCACTGGCTACCTCCACCGGCCGGCGAAAGCGACGACGGACGAAGAGCACCAAGAACAAGGAGGAAATAGAGAATCAGAGGATGACTCACATTGCAGTTGAACGTAATCGTAGGAAACAGATGAATGAATATCTTGCTGTGCTCAGGTCTTTGATGCCTGCTTCTTATGTCCAGAGGGTAAGTTAAGTATGATTATTACACTATCCAGTCTTGTGGACAAAATTTTGCCTCTTCAAAATCGAATCCTTAATCGGCATTTTTATAGTAATCTGATGATGTAATTTTCATTTTTTTGTCAGCCTTATCTTTTTCTCTTAGTCTTTTTGTGTCAAAAAGTCCAAGATTTCCATACCCCACTTTCTGATAATTGGATCATCACTGTGATTGTTTTCTTATAATTTATCCCTAGTAAATGATTTTTAATCAAAAAACCTAATTATGTTACTAATTAGTAGTTAATTTACCATGCTTGCAGGGTGACCAGGCATCCATAATAGGAGGAGCTATTAATTTTGTGAAGGAGCTAGAGCAGCTCTTGCAGACGATGGAGGCACAGAAAAAGACCAAGCAGCAGCAACCTGATGCCGCCGGCGGTTTCTCTTCACTGTTCGCTGACTTCTTCAGCTTTCCACAGTACTCAACACGAAATCCGGCTACAGGGGAGGAGACAATTACGGCTGAGCAAAGTCAAAATCAATGGGCAATGGCAGACATAGAAGTGACCATGGTTGAAAGCCATGCTAATCTTAAGATACTTTCGAAGAAAAGACCAAGACAGCTCTTGAAAATGGTGGCAGGATTACAAGGCCTAAGGCTAAGTGTTCTTCACCTTAACGTCACCACTGTTGATCAAATGGTTCTCTATTCCGTTAGTGTTAAGGTTAGTTTGATTTAGTCAAATCAGTCAATTTTCCATCTTGTTAATTATTGACCCTTTTGCCTGTAATTTAGTCAACATTTTGCCGCAATTGCTTAACTAATTTAATTTTCTCTTAAAACTAAAAACAGATTGAGGAAGGATGCCACCTTAGTACTGTGGATGAGATTGCTGGTGCTGTTAATCAATTGCTGCACAGGATTCATGAAGAAGAGGAATCTGCCTTCAGCTGAAACTTAATTTGTAAACCCTAGCTAGTTTTTCTTCTGTAATTGGGAGTTGTTAATTACTCTGTTAATGGATTTCAGTTTCCTTTTTTTCTTAATTAATTTTTTTTTGCCTTCCGTTAAAGTTATTTTTGTGATAACGGTGAGAATACTCGAACTAGCGATTTCCTTCAATTCTGATAATAAATCTCTTCGCCGCTCGATACTTTTCCAATCATCACAAGTAAAAATAGGAATAAAGCAACATTTCATAGGCTCTATTCAAATCATTTAGTGCAATACTTTAATCAGTCTATAAGGGATGCGCTGTCTAGTAGGCTTTTTGTCTAATCATATATAATGATATAAACTAATAAGAGCACAAAAGACAACATTAAAAAAAAAAACCAATTAATTTCTTGAAGTTTAATATTAATATGTTGAATTATATTATAGAGGATGAATGACTGTAGCAAGTACGTCAAGGAATCTTTTGAGCCATTTCAAATTCCTCTCATGTCTTGAAATGAGAGAAGAATGTCCATTTGCGCATACAGTATCTGATATTAATACTCATCATTGATAATTATAACTAATCTGATTAATTGCTAATTATATAAGTGAATGAAGGACATGCTAATTAATGACTTGTATTTCTGAGAGGTTTAAATTTAATCTGTTCTTAAACTAACCCTTTTTTTATAAGCCAGTAAATTATGTTATAAAAAGTAGGGGAAATATCCCAAAGAACTAGAAATTTTGGTCTATTATATCTACAGTTTTTAGAGACACGAAGAAGCCTCATGTTGTAACAAATAATCAAAAGCGCAAGAACCAAACACGAAAAGCCCATCAAAAGGAAAATTTACACTACCGTGAAGCAATAAAATTATCAGACCTTGAGACTTTTTGCTTAGTTTTATTATCAGCTAAATAATTGTTCTTTCTTCTAGTGTGTACAAAGCATACTGACCCTAACCTCTATTTGATAGTTTCGTTGAGGCAAAAATCTTTGTGCAATGACCATGGCTTAGCGTTATCCTCCTTGGATAGCCAAGCGATCGCATTAGAAGAATCTGATTCAATAATAATGCATGGAAAAAGAAAGGGATCATGCTCAACTGTGATTTGCACAGATATCTAATGACAACTATTTCAGTAATATTAGAATCCATAACACCACACGATATGAAGAATAAGCAAAGGATATTACTATAGTAATCTCGAAGAACACATCCAACTCCTATCGATCCAGGTTTATCGAAAGATAAACCATCTGTGTTTTATTTAACATAGCTTGTAGGGGGGACAATCCGTCCAGATGTGCATGGTCTGACTATCACACGGGATCTATGAAGCTTAATCGCATCAACACATATAAAAAAATATTGACATTGTAGAACACCTTCATTACCAATGCTCTTATCCATGACTCATATCGGTATCCGATAAGAAAAAGAGGTTTTCAAATTTTAAAGCTCTCCCTTGGAAAATGACTTCATTGCTTTCATGCTAGACTGACCATATAATTGCATGAAATATAATAGACCATATCTTCTTCTGAAAAGAACCCATGACTAGAAATTTCCATTGTTGAAAGAGCTCCTCCAAAGATCTAGGTATTACCTAAGAGATACCCTACCAAGTACAAAATTTATACCACATAAGGTACACTATAAGGCATAAAACCAATAGATGATCAGTCATTTCTACAGCATTGTTACGGGGAGGACAAAGATTATTATTGACTGGAATAATACCTTTTGCACATAAAGCATCTCTAGTGTTCAATCTGTTATGAATAACAAGCCAAGAAAAGATTTCAACCTTAGGAGGGAATAGAGATTTTCAAATAGCAACCACATAAGAAGTAGAGAGCAAAGGCGGGCCATAAGACATGACAACAACTACATATTTTACAGAGTAATTTCTATTGGGGTTATGAAACCAAATGAATCTATCATCATTGTAAGGTGAGATGTGATGTTCTAAAACTAGATTAAGCAAAAGATTACATTGTTCAAGCTTCTAGGGTTGAAGGTGCCTACTCCACCTGAAGATCCATTCCCATTTGAAACCATTCTAAATACCCATGTTTTTAATGAAGGCATTTTGATTAAGAGAAATATTAAACAACCTTGGAAAACACTTAGAGAGGGGGTCTTTATAGACCTATTTATCCAACCAGAACTTAATATAATAAATATAATAATTAAATAAAAATACAATATAATAAATAATATAATAGAATAATAATAATATAATAAAATATAACAAATAATATAATAAATACTAAGGTGCTGGGAAGAGATAAAATAAAGTAAAGAAGAAAAAAAAAATAGAATTGAACAACCGTACAGGCTTTGCTTGTGTATTGCATATGGCTCCATACTAGAATTCACTTTTCTTTTACCGTTCATGGAAGCAAAAGCTAGGCTTAAATAAGTAAATGCTCCAACAACCACTAAACTTTGTGTTTGTGGATGGAACCCCCCGAGAAGGGTTAGAATAGCAGTTCCTGCTCCTTGGGAGGTACCAAATAAATGACTACCTGAATCGGGATTTTGAGCATAAAGATTCCACTGATCTGTAAAAAGTAGGCATAATCCTTGGGGATGTGGTAATACATCTAAGAAATTATTCCATTGAACATATTCCCCCCTGGAGCCAGGAATAGCAACATGGACTAAATGTCCTGTCCAAGCCAAAGAGCTTACTCCGAATAGTCCTGACAAATGATGATTGAGACGAGATTCAACATTTTTGAACCAGGAAATGCTCGGTTTCCATTTCGGTTGTAGGTGTAACCATCTTTCCCCGTTACTTGCTAGAATCTTGATACCATTATTGAAATGAGGGAGGGATTGAAAATTCCATATATCTTTCCTGATGGAACAGAAATGACTAGTGGATATTGCAGAAGAAAGGTTAAAACTAGGCTTAATGTTATATTTTTCTATTATGATTCGAACATAGAGACTATTATCTCCATTTTCTTTCCTAAAGTGCCAAAGTCGTTTAAATAACAACCTTTTTTTTATCAAGCAAAAAGCCAACTCCTAAACCTCCTAAATTTTTAGGCATTTGGATGACATCTCATTTGATATTGCACTTTTTTTTTCCCAAAGATCCACCGTATAAGATTTTCTAAAGAG
Organism: Balakata baccata; assembly: GCA_949630135.1. Lineage (NCBI taxonomy): Eukaryota > Viridiplantae > Streptophyta > Magnoliopsida > Malpighiales > Euphorbiaceae > Balakata > Balakata baccata. Next base: position 44,256 of record CATIWF010047520.1, read on the forward strand.
GGAATTGATATGAGAAAGCACTAATTTTGGCAGTTTAAAAAGAGACAGATAGTAGATAGGTAAACTATTCAAAAAGGCCTGAATCAAAATAGGTATACTACCAAAAGACAAGAATTTTGATTTCCAGGATGCCAACTTTTTCTTAATTTTTAAGATAATCGGTTTCCAGACAGACTTGCGCTTAGGATTTACCCTAATCGGAATACCAAGATAGAAGAAAGGAAGAGACATATGTTTGCATCGAAAGAGATCACCAACTTCCCTCAACCTTTGGTCAGACATATTTAAGCCCATAATAGCACTCTTTTCAAAGTTGATATGCAAACCAAAAATAAGTGAGAAATATTTGAGGAGATGCTTCATATTGATAAGATCCTTTAAATTAGCATTGCAGAAAAGAAGAGTGTCATCAACATATTGTAAATGAGATATCTTTTGAGATTTTGATGAAAAAGGAATACCAAAGAAGATCCCAACTGAAGTAGCTTTTTTAAGCATGACTGAGAGACCCTCAACTGTCATAACAAAGAGGAGAGGAAATAAGGGATCTCCTTGATGTGAACTTTTTGCGACTTGATCTCCTCAGTAGGGCTGCCATTAACTAGAAACGAAACTTTAGCTGTAGAGACACATTCATGAATCCATGATCTTCACTTGGATTCAAAGTTCATCTGACACCGAATATCATCAAGATAATTCCACTTGATACTATCAAAAGCCTTTTAGCAGTCTAGCTTAAAAAGAACACCCCTAGTGTCTGCCTTTTTAAAATAATGAACGATCTCATTAGTAATAAGGACACTATCAAGAATGTTTCCGCCATATAAGAAAGTACTTTAATACACATCAACAATATCAGATATAACACCATATAATCTATTGGCCAAAACTTTTGAGATGATCTTATACAAGTTTCCGATAAGGTTTATGAGGCAGAAATCTGAAACTTTGGATGCCCCTTCAACATTTGGAATAAGAGTGATAAAGGATGAAGAGACACTAATTGGGAGCTTACTTAAGGAGTAAAAATGATCAACCAACTCCATAATATCGAAACAGATAAAAACCTTATTTGCTTTAAAGAAGAAGAAGTTAAAACCATCTGCCCCCGGTGCCTTCCCTACTTCACAAGACTAAACGGCTGATCTAACCACTTCAAAGGTAAAAGGAAGTTCTAGATAAGCAGCATTCTCAGCTGACAACTTTATGAGATCAGAAGATATAAGAGATGGCCTAGAAAAAGATACCTCCTTGGAAAACACTTTATAATAGTCCATAATACCTTTACAAATAGTGTCAGGGGATGTGAGATCACTGTCAGCTATAGAGATGAAAGCAATGAATTTCTGTCGTCCTCTATCAGAAGCAGTAAGATGGAAGAATTTGGTATTTTTATCTCCTGTTTTGCACCATAGAGTTCTAAATTTTTGCCTCTAAAGAGATTCCTTTTGTCTCAATTTATTCCAAAGATCCCTCCAAATAAATTTGCTTTTATGTAGAAGCAAAGATCTATTTGAAGGAGTGGAGGAGGAATTTTCCATATCTAGATCAATATTCTCTAGCTCATACTTAAGCACCTCTATAGACAAATCCAAATTGCCAAAAATATCGCGATTCCATAGGGCCCCTATTTATATTAACATAAAAACCTTATCACCATGACTTGGCCATCGTGATGAAACTCTTTTCTTATAATTAGCAATCCAAAAATCTGAAAGTCTTAGGGCCCCAATAAAAAATAGGACAGTAATTCAATAGAGATTTCATGAGGGCCCATTGTTTGGAATTCAAAAAAGAAAGAGACTCAGCTGAATTTATAAGAAAGCAAACAAGCTTAGTTCATTTTTTAGAGAAATTTTTAGGTAAATTCAATCTACTACGTAGGTCATCTATTGACTAATTTAATCACAAAGTGACATGTATACATGTTGTATTAATATCAACCAATAAAAGTAAAACAATTAATTACATGTCACCATATAATTGGATTAATCTATAAATAACATAGTAGATCAAGTTCACACAAAAATTTCTCCTTATTTCAAATTGCAATAGAAAAAAGTGAAGCCACATCATTAAAATTTCAGATATGATTCATCTCAAATAAGAATGATGGGATGTTAAAAATTTTTTCTTCTTTAACTAAAGGTCGTGAGTTTGAGTTATGAATGGAACACCTTCAAAATTTAAAAAGAACACTTTATCTTTTAATGGACATATCTGATGCCAATCCATATTGAATACCTAAAAAAAAAAAAAATTGCACATCATTATTCTAATTAAAAGGAAATTTCTTCGCCAGTTCGGTTATGAATTGCTCATTGGAATTGAAATTTAAGTCTGCCAACATGTTTCATGTTTGCAATTGCCAATTTTTTATGGGTTGATAATCATGTTCTATTTTCTCTATAACAAATATCAAAGTCGTCATCACCAATTCCCAAAGAACCAAAGCTCTCTGTTTTATCCCAACAACATTCTAAAAGAACACAAGGCCATGCTTCATCTTCCATAGTTAATTATGTCTCCTATTGGTATCAAATGTTGAACTAATACGAAAAGAACACAAGACCATGCAGGTGCTAAGACAGCTTGAATTCTTTTGGAATGTGATTGTTAATGACTTGAGTATGTGTTGCTTCGTTTTACTGTGCTGGTTCTCTTCCTTATCAAGTACTATTCCTTCTGAGCTTGGGTTCTTGTTCTGCGTTGTTGGGCTTTGCTGGTTTATCTTGAACGTGTTTTTCTTAGTTTTGTTGTTTTTAGCTGTCTTGTTTTGCTCAAGTTTGTGCTCTTCCTTTCCTTGTTTTGTTCAGTTCTGTTGTTCTGCACTTTTAGCTGGAAGCAAGCAAGGTCTGTTGTCTTGCTTAGGCTTGGATACTTAGTTTTAAGGGAGGGGTTATTTCATCACTTTATTCTTTGATTAAGGTAGTTTTTTCTTCATGATTAATAAAATAAAAATGCTTATATAAAAAAAAAAAATTCTAAAAGCCTAATTCGTTCTTCATATCTTTAAGATTTTACTTGTGAATTTTTCACCGACATTCACTAATTAATCTTCTCGTCACTAACATGGAGTATGCTTCTTCAAGACTTTCTTTGCTGAATACCTCCTATAAACATGGGTTTTGGGCTATTATTTCTAGTGATGGGTATAAAAATTTTTAGATAGACTCAATTTACTATATTATTCGTAAACTAATTCAATCATGATATAAATGTATATTATATTTATTTTAATTAATAAAAATAAAATAATTAAATATATATTAATAAATAATTAATTTAATCTACAGATAATATATTAGATTTAACCTGCTTAAAAAAAATTTCATGATCAATAATGCTGAACGTACCTTGCTAAATCTTTTTTTTTTTTTTAAACTTTTGGGAAGCTATGACCGCTTTATGCCGTGATTGAATAAAATTAATAGCCCTTTATCAATCATCAAATTCATCTGGCCAAAGGCCCAAAATTGTTTTACATGAAATAAATAAATAAATATATATATATATATATAAAAGTAAATTCAATTTATATATAGATAAATACAATTATATAAGACTGATATGTATACGCACCAACTAATATAAATAAAATAATTAAATATATATTATTTTATGATAATTTACATATAATATAATAATAGATTGAATTTATATAAAAATTTCTCATATTGTTTCGATGTGCTCCTTCCTGGAAGATACGAAAAAGCTTCTTTTTGCCACAAAATTCGGTTCTTTTTCTTATAATTAAAGCCACTCGATCACATCTAAGAAATTGTATTATTCATTTTACTTATGAAAATGAGTCTAACTTTTTCTATTACAATAGAAAATGAGTGGGGTACCACATTTCTTATCAATTGTCTCAATATGAACTTGCATAGATAGAATACCCTTCCTTTTCTTTTCTTAGATGTACAGCATCAGGTTTAAGGTGAAACCCACCACCACAATGTTAATATTATGTTCTTCGTTTATGGTTACTTCTTCTCTTCTGTTCTCCCTTGTAATCACATTCGCATATGCTTCTCATGTCCTCAATGTTTCAGTTTAATTCAAATATTTTGAGTTGAAAAAAGTTAAGGGAGTTTTGTTTCGGTAATCACCTATATGCACATATTAAGAAATTTCTTCTATATTATTAAATTGTTCTTTTTTTTTTTTCCTATTTTAATGAAGCTTGACTAATTAATATAATACATTGCATTGATTTTTTTTTTTTCCCGTTCAAGTGTTGCAATTATGTATGTGGTTTGGGTCAGAAAATTCAGCATTGGAATCGAATCTTCAATGATTTTGCTTTTCGCAGTTGATCAGTGTCTCATGGTGAAGCATACATATATATGAGTTCAGATAAATATATCCAGGAAGATGACAGCTGCAACATTAGTCCAATTTTCTGCGGACAAACAGACTCAGAGAATTCTGAAAAAGATATATATATATATATATAGCTGCTAGTCTTAGTTAGACTCGTAAAAGAAGCATTCAATTCATATATAATTCAAATTAAAGAATGATGGTCTTGACGAAAACACTTTCTCAAACAAGCCTCTTTCATCATATAACATTGACATGACATTAATTATGCAGACAGTACTTGGGGTTTCAACTCTTACATTATATTACCCAGTCACATTTTTATCATACATCCATCCCCTTCCCTACATTAAAAGATCCCTTAGATTTTCTGTTCTCAATTTAGGGAGAAAAAGAGGAAGCTATACTCCTATGAAATTAAGAGAAAATTTCTTTTTCTTTTCTTTTTTTTTTTTAAATTAATTACAGGAACTTAGCATATATCTTTTTCATTTTTTGTCCCCACCCCAAAGAATGTGAACTTGATACCAACACTACAATCTCCGTATATGTTACCGCTTATCACTATTAATTGGTTTTTTCTTTTATATATATATATAATTCTCGATAGATCATTCCAGATTACGTAGCTATTTATAATGATTTGAACACTCTACTCTTTTAAACTAAATTTTGGAAAGAATTCGATTGAAACAGAATTTTACAATTGTTGGCCAATTAAGTTGATGTTATTTTGGTTTTGGATATGATTAATTATTAAAATGGGCAGCGTAGCTTCGTGCAAAGAATAGAAAGACAGTAGCATATATATAGGTTTTAATTTTGTTGTCTGATTGAAATGATGAAGCAGGAGTTCGCGTCGGATCGGAGAAGTTTCTTATATGAAATGATTTCAAATCAAGTAAATGATTTTTGGTATGAAAATAACACCACCCTCTCCAAAAGGGTACGTACCGGTTATTCCTTATCATTTATTTATAACTGATTGATTAGTATTTTTGCTATTGTAAAAATTTTAAGTTTTTTCGGTTTTTTTTTTCCAATCATTTAATAACATGTATTCGCATCGGATTAACTCATCAGAAAACTAAAATCTTTTATCAAATTTTAAAAGTACTGTACATTCAAAGTTCAAATTCTAAATCTCTAGCTAAGTAAAATAGATTTATATGCCATTTGTATCTAAGAGAGCGTAGGCTTTCGATTTTATTACATAATTCACGAGTTAGTGATCATCACCATTGACTATATCTATAGGAAATCTTTTGATAAACACTGAACTGTTTTCTTAATTAAAAATAAATGAAAAATATTTATACACGATGATTAATTGGTATCAACTGTCGATACATATGTTGTCCACATATATTGCAGGATCCAAATAAAGAAGAAAGCAACCGAATGGGATATTTATTTATGAAAGTAATTAATTGAGTTAATTATATATATGGTCACTAACTTTGCATTACTTATATCTAAATTACAATTTTTTTGTTTTGAAACGTTAAAATCATTGAACTTTATAAATTATTATAGAAAAATCACTGCTGACCAATTTTGACTAGTTATCAACTAAAAAACTCATTTTTTGTAAATTTATTGGGTTATAATTGTATTATAAATCTACCATTAGTTATTTTTTACCATATTTCTTAACGAATTGCAGAAAAATTATCACCGATAATGATATCTCAATACCACCATTAGTTACCTCCAACCACTTTTTTTTTTTTTGCAATTCATCAAAAAATGTGGCAAAATGTAATTTGTGGTGAAGTTGTGATACCATTATAATCAAATAAACCCACAAAAATAATATTTCCGGCTGATAACTCGTAAAAATTGGTCAGCAATGATTTTTCTGCAATTATTTATAAAGTTCAATGATTTTAGTGTTACAAAATAAAAAAATTGTAATTTAGATGCAAATAATACAAATTTAAATGACTATGAATGTAATTAACTCTAATTAATAGTTAAACTACTTAACCAACATCCGACAATTTGTCAAATTTGATTTTTGTTTATGGGATTTTTGGCTGGCACTTGTATTGTTAGATTTTGCAGAGATTAGTCAATTTGATTCTTAATTTTCTGGTTTGGTAGAAAGGTGGCTTTGTAATATGTTAAGAACAGAACAGAACAGAACAGAAGAATAATAATGTATACAATAAAGTTGACTATGGACTTAATTAATTTCCTACAAAGAAGGAAACATGTGAAGGATATACGAACGTCCAGTGTCCAATTCAAATCTAAAAACAGAGTATAATCATTTTAAGAATAAAAATGAACATTAATGATTAAGTAATACTTAATTCGCCATTGAGTGGTAATGGTGGCTGGAATTAACCCATTGATTGCTGAATATAATTTATGAAAGAAACACGCGTACATGCAGTCACAGATAAGATTGACATGATCAATCTTCTCTTTCTACGATCCTAAATCGTATCTTTTGCATATGAATGTGATTTTTCCTGTGCATAAAAGCTCAAGATTCTTGCAACTTGTTGGATTTTCTTTTTCTTTGTTTTTTTTTTTGGGCTGATTTTTGGTAGAGATTGATATATTAACTCGAATTACGAATAGCCTCTGCACACAAAAAATGAAAAAAAAAAAAAAAGAATTGATAGACATCAATAAAAAAATACTTGAGAGGAAGCATTTTCAAAAAGTATTAAGTACAGATAAATATCAAACTATGCACTCAGTATTACAAAATTTTGCAAATTAATACCTAAACTCCATTTTTTCTTTCAATAATATATTCCGAGAGAATTCTTCGGTGGGTCTTTTCCAGCGTGGAACCGAGTAGTTTATGTGGCTTTGTCAATAAAAAAAAAAATGTATATAAAAAATTCAAAAATGAAATCCACATCATCACACTGTGCGTTTTGCACCTTTAACCATTCTCTTCTCAATTCTCATTATGCTCTAGGGTTCCAAAGTTAATAGAGCACTTACATAAACTCAAATGGAAACGGCAGCACTGTAGCAGAGCTTTCCCCAGACCCTTCCGGCAACCTTAACAACAGCGACTCTTCACCAGAAAATAACCTCACTCTCTCACCAACCCAACCTGAAAACCACAATAATGAACCCCAAAATTCTTATGAAAATCACCTTATGCACCCATCGCAAATCCAGTCTCCGCCTCCTAATATCACACTCGATGTCCCTGTTTCGGATTGTCAAGACAATTCTTCCAACCCAATTTTCGAAGACACCCTCGACGAACAACCTCAAAATCAGAACATGGGTACATAAATTTTGGGGTCACACCTGCAATTAAAGAGATATAATAGGGTAGGGGTTTGAAAGTTGTTAGATGATTGCTGGAATATTTGCTACTAGAGGATGAAGAAGATGTTGAAAGTGGTGACCAAGTATAGATCCAGGGTGGGTCTACGCCACTAGAAGATGCTGGAAGTGGTGGCCAAGCATATATCATGTTCTCTCTGACTTCTCTTCCCACTTATACTAGAAATCCAGCAGACACATTTGACATTGCATCCAATAAAGGAAACAAATCATAAGAAGAAAAAAAACTGACCTGGAAATTTAAGATGATGAACAGAACACAAATTGCTTACATGATTGCCTTGGTTTTTAAACTAACCTGCTTCATCAACGAAATTGCCAAAGATGTAAACACTTCCTTTACCTGAAAAATTCAAAATGATCAGCGAATTTCTTCATAAACCGACTAGAAAATGGATAGTGGCGGTGGGTATTAGAGATTGGGAAAGCTGATAAGTGGGTTGAGATTAGGGGGAAGAGTAGAATACAGGTTCTTGTAATTTGATTTTTTTTTTTTTTTTAATTTCTAAAGGTACAAAACGCACTGTTTGCTAAGTTGGATTTCTTTTTTAATTTTTTTTATATAAATGCCAGGTATGACAACTGCGTTCCACATAAGCAAAACTAGCTACAAAATTTCACCAGAAGACATTATTGAAAAAAAATGTAATTCATATATTAAATTGTAAATTGTTTTTAATACCAGCTAAAATTGTTAAACCATGCATAATTTGGATATTTATCAATAATTAATCCTTTCAAAAATTGGGAGTAAGTTTGATGTAAACACAAATTAGTAGATAATTATAAATATAGAAAAATTCGTAATTGTCCTTTTTCTTAAATAAATTTTCTATATATCTATTTATACCTTATTTTTGTTCTAGGTCTATTTTGGTAAAGCCTAAGTCCATGACAGATATTAAGGTCTGAATTCATGATTGACTCAAATATTTGTGAAGAGATTATCAGTCAAGCTAGCCTTGAAAATATAAGCACTACAATTTAGTTAGAGAGAAAAAGGTTGAATGGAGAGATAACATGACTAACGGCTACAACGTAATATCTTGGGTCTAGGAAACGCTCTAAGGAGGAAACACTCACCGAAAAAAAAGACAATCAACCAATGCAAATTCTCAGCAAATAGCATTAGTATTTTTTAAGTCATATTCTTGTTTTCAATATTAGCTTTCAATTCATTCAGCTTTTGTTCTTTTAAAATCATTTCATTGTAGCTAATCATCGATCTTCATTCAATAAAATCATTTTTTCCAAGTATTTATTTTTATTAAATCTTTCTTTAAGTTTTAGTTTTAATTGCTCATTAGTTCAATTTTAATTACTATCAAATAAATTCATTTAGCATTTACATTTTCTCAAGCTTTATTTAGTCTCTTTAGTTTGTATTTTCTGCTTTTATCAATTTCATTAACAACTAAATTTAAATATATTATTAAAGAAATTTGGATATTCCACAATCATTAAATTGGAAGTCCTTAGACGGAAAATTTATATAATTTGAAAATACTTTAATTTTTATAGCATGGTCGCATTATTTTTGTATATATTGAATGAAATTCTCCAAAAACACTTCAACAATATCTCATAGCATTTTTTTCTCACTTGGTTGGTTTTTTTCTTTAATTATCATTCCATTAGTGATAAAGAAAATATACTCACGATCGAAATTTAGAAAAAAAAAAAAAGGAAATGAGAGCGTAAATAAATAATTAAAATTAACTAAATGGCAATTACAATTAAAAGAAAATGAGTGAAGAAAAAAATCTAGGGAACGAAAAGCTGAATGAAGGAGGATGAGGAGAGAGGACCAATATATAAGAAAAAGAAAAATTATTTTATGGATATAAGTACATGTAGCTATACGGTTCATGGGTCCTCGTAGGTGACAAATACATATTTGTTTTTAGTTTAATGTTAGCTTTTTTTAAAAGTTAACATTTGTTAAGGAGACTCTCGTTTTTATATGTTGTTTTCTTTCTTTTTTTTATTTTTTGTTTGTTTGATTTGTTTGCTTGCCGCGATTCTCAGAAATTTTTTTTTATATGTTCTTATATTTTTAGTTCGGTTCTTCTTTTTTTATTCGATTTCTCATTTTTTTTATTCTATTTCATTTGTTTTTATGTGATTTTTTATGTCAATTGCAAATGGATAAACATATTTTAATTGATAATACGATTTATGAAAATTTGATTTGTGGAAATTTAGATAAAATTTAGTTATTAAATAATGAATCTATAATTGTATAATAAAAAAAAATTAGCAATTTTTTGATGTTTCCGCAAGTGGGAATGAGTCTTTTTTCCTATGCAACTCAAATTCATGTTATAACAATTCTAAGAAAAGGATATTAGTAAGGCAATCAAATGGGTTGGGATTTTGGACCTCTAATTGGATTTGGGCATGGGATCAATGAATTAAGAGCCCATTGTTAGTTCCAACAAGGACTGACGCACCCTTTTCTTAAAGAAAAGGATCATAATTAATTTTTTTAATATGCTCAATTTTTTATGTATTTTATCACCAATAAATATGAATTAATATTATAAATTTTTTTAATATATCTTTAATTAGTTTAGAAATTTATGGTTTATATTATATTTACTAATCTAAATTTGTTCCCGATAGATTCACAAAATGAATAAAATGTTTTTTTTTTAAACTGTTCCATGTCCATGATTTTGGTTAAGAAAGGAATCCATATCATCATATCTTTCCACCTTAACTCTAGATACCACTTTATATTTTTAATAGGGGTAATTACCAATTGAATGAATTAATTAGTTTTTTTATTTTATTTTCAATTAATACTAAATAAATTAATAACTTAAAATTTTCTATATATATACATTCAGTTCCTGATGAATTGGTTCATTTCCGCAGAAGGACAAAATATAAATAAAAATTAGAAGATAGCAATCATCACAGATCGAATGAATTGGTTCGTTTCCGCAGAAAAATTTTCAGACGTTGAAGTAACAGAAAGACAATTAATTGGGTTTTCTTGGTAATAAAACTAGAAAAGATACCTTCCCCTTTTAAGGGCATCAGCTTAATCACAGGTTTGAAGTGTGGAAACTGATTATTATTAATCACTGAATGAAGCATAATCTCCTTCTTTATCCTGTTGCCTAATGCTTCAACATCCCATATACTTTGTGAGCTAAGCCCTGGCTTATTAGTATAGGGCAACAGAAATCTCCAATTTCCGCTGATATCTCTCATTCAAAAACTATATACCAGAAAAGATGAAGGTGGAGTCTTTTAATTTACAAGGGTAGAATTAAATTCAGGTTTCGGTTTTGTCTGGAAGAGAAGCACCTTCCTCCGCAGGAAAATGATCTCTTCATAGGAACTGGACTTTTATGCAGATGTTGTGTAATTGAACAACTTCCCATTTGCTTAAACGTGCTTATTTTTCTGCTTTCTTCTTGCTTCAAAACAATTTGGGGATGATGCTGTTCAGCATTTTCTTCTGTGTGATTAACTAATTCAACTGGATTTTTGTCGTTCAGGCTAAGACACATAGTTGCAGCTGTCAATGAATCCAATGACACAGATCTTCTCATTGGCTGTATATCACTCTTTGCCCCCTGGTAATCATTACCAGATTCACAAATTATCTCCAGATTACTATTCTCAGTGAGATTTACATCCTCTTTTGAAATCGTTTCATTTCCATTATGTACCGTTTCACCTCCCTCCTCTGCTCCTGCCCTGTTTTCACAATGTTCATTTCTTTCCTGATCATTACCCAATTCACCATCAATCTCAGGATTTTCCATCTGGGTACTGCTAATTGTGTTCAAATTCTCAGGATTTTGATTCGCTGTAGGCAAAGGACTAATTACAGAGTCGGAGACTATATGGGCACGACACAAAGGGCAATTGGTGTGAGACCTTAACCAGGTATCAACACAAGGACTATGAAACGCATGGTTGCACTTAGGCAAGAGCCTAAGAGTCTCATCCTGTTGAAATTCACTCAAGCAAACTGAACATTCTGTGCCTTCAATTAACCCTTCACCCTTTTTGTACTTACAGACCGTGATCGAATTGATAATGGACTGCTGCAAACCAGCAGTTGTGATGAACCAAATGGGATGATCAATCTGATCCTCATCAGCAAATTCTTCATCACTCCCATCTGCTTCACCTTGTGCCTGCCTGTTATTCCTTGAACCCAACCAACTGGGACAGGACTTGGCTATGATAACATAGTAGCTAACAACAAGGAAGAAACTGGCCAGCAGAGAGACAATAATGATCACATAGGGGGATATGTGATGCTCAGGCGGTAAAAGAGAAGGAGGTGGCGGCGGCTGCGGCTGTGGCAGCGGCGGAGGGAGGAAATAGTAATCTGCATAAGGATAGCAGGTGTAGAAATCTGCACAATCTGCAGATTGGTTTGTTGCACTCGGAGCTGGAAAGAGTTTCCTGTGCTTCAATGCCATTAAAGAGACTGAGAAGAGAGCAAGAAATTGAGATAGAAAAATTGGAGAAAGAATGGAAGGTATGAGTTTGTGTGGGGTTATTGATGAATTTGTGTTTTTGATTCAATTGAAAGAGAAGAAATCGATGAGTTTACGCAATGTCTCTTTCAAGTTCCAGTAAAGACTAGTGAAGGCTGATGCGTTTGGTACGTTAGGCTCCATATCTAGAAGTTCCACTCCTCCGTAACTGAGCTCATCTTCTTCATATTGTATTCATAGGAACTTCTTTTTTCTTTATTAATATTCAGGGTATAATCGAACAAAATTAATTCATTTTTTTGGGGAAAATTCTAGAGGGATATTACTTAACTAGATCAAATCGATTATGGATTAAACCAATGAAAGCCAAGTAAATATTTATATAAGATTTTCTATTATCGGCTTGGTTTATTATGAATTGGGTTTTGATTGCATTTTGGGACTTGATTTTGTTATTAAAAAATGTGCTCAACAAGATTATCATCGAAATCCAATCTTTTTTTTTTTTTTTTTTGTACTAGAGACCTCATAGCTCACCAGGCCAGTAGCATTAAATCAAAGCTTATAGGTACGAAATCCAATACAATTTTGTATTTCCAGTCGGGGAAGACTATAGTGTTGGAGCAATTATCTTACAACTTTATTTTGGGTAGAATGTCATTTTCAGATTGCCATAACGTATCTTTAAGCTGGTGCAATTAACAGTTTCTGTAATGAGGGTTCTTCTATAATCTCATCTGTGAAGTAAAAATGACCTTTTATCTGCTATAAGTAATCTTATGTATGAAAAATATTAGGGGCCAATAGAGAGGTTGGTGAGCCTAATTACTAGAGTGCTTATGCACCTAATTCCCTTACTATTTTTTCCAAAATTATTTTCAGTTCTTTGTCTTAGAAAATCCAATTCGACCCAGATTCTTGACAGGGAAGTAACTACTTCATATAATAATGTCAGTTAGTCTATAAGTATCGCTTAAATAAGATTTTAATTTGAAGGCTTCGGCCAATAATTAGGCAGGATCTTTTTGACAAAAAATTGATTACCTACTTCATAATTTTATAATTTTTCTTGACAATGATATATACATTAGAGAAACATAGGGACTGCTATTTATTAGAATTACTGCTTCAAAATAGCTTAAACTATTTAATTTAACTATAATTATAAGTCTTTATTTTACTTTTTAAACTCCATAGGCGATTTCCTTCGATACTATTATCATGTACTCGAAATTGCTCTAATTTCAAGCAAAGATTAATTCATAATTATGAGTAATGCATTGGAAATTAATTTTAGCCAAGGGAATAGAATGAGTTCTTTTTGTTAATTTGGAATATTTCCTGATTGCTTTGTTGATATTTGAGGGAACAATAAATGGGAACTACAAAAGTCAATGCAATATATAATCAAATTCAAAACTTTCAAGTCCTTGTACTCGTAGAAGAAGATAAGATGACTTGGGAAAAAATGTTTAGTGAAGGATGTTATATTCTATGGGATAAATTATCTTATTGACTTTTGATTCAATGAAAATAAGCATTTAAACTATAAATTAAGTACAAATTAGTTTTTGAACTATATAAAGTGAGTCACCTATCATCAAACTAAGTTGATTCATAGTTCTGATTTAAAGAGTATTATTACACCGAATTTAAAGTTTGGAGGTTTATTTATACTTGAGATGATAACTCACTCCATAAAGTATAATTTATGGTACAAAATTTACACCTTTACCCTTTATTAAAGCATAAGAATGATTTTTTTTTTTTTTCAAAAGAAACAACGAGAAAAAACAAACATTACAATTGAATTGTTGATATATATGGAGTTGTTAGAAAAAAAGCTGCCCTTAGATAAGCGGTTATTCAAATAGTGCTAGTAATTACTATTTTGTATTATTGTTCTTTAAAATATTGTGAGTTGGTCTATTCAAATTCTATCGAAAAATTGCGAACTTAAAAAAAAAAATTATACGTTACTGTATTATTAAGTATTAATAATTTATTTTATTTTATAAAAAGGTAAATTACAGGAAGTTTTGTAAATATGATGAAAAACCAAAAATTGGTCAATCTCACGCAATGTCTTCCATGTAGAAATTAAGCAATTAGCTAATCAATTTTAGCCAATTTTCAAACATGCTAGAGGCAATATTAACAAGTAATATAGGTCAGCAAAATGAATGAGGATTTGCTCCTTCGTAACTGTAACATATTTTGATTGCTTATTTATTAAACAACAAATAGATGATGTACAATTTTCAACCATGCAAAGTGCAAACACTTTCTGCAGAATAATTATTAATCAGACAAAACGTGCCCGTATCTCTAAATATAAACCTTTACTTTTGAATTAGGGGAACAAATTTACTTTTTTAGAAAATATTTCTGAATTAAGACAGTAAATATTTTTTTAGAGGGGGTAAATATTAAAAATAGTATTACACATATTTTAAAAAATTAAAGGAGGCAATTGTTCAAGTATGACTCGGCCACTGATACTTAAAATTTACAGTTGCCCTTCTCTGTTTAAGAAAGATAATTTGCCTTTCTTAATTTAATTAGCGTAGCCTAAAATGTTTAATATATCCCTTGCTTAAATTTTGTAAAGGTGCATGATTAATATTGAAAACTGCAGTTAAATCAGATAATTATCATTTATGTGAATCTTATTCAAGCAGCCTACTACGTTAACTAAAAAAGTCAAGTATTTATGATCTTTTTTTTTTTTTCACCTATATAATAATTTGGATTTGCACGTATAGACGTATTAAAGGATAAAGCTCTACCTTCTAAATTTTAAATTTTATACTTGCAGGGTCGGCCCAAGGTATAGACCACTAAAGTCTGTGTTTAGGGCCCCCAAATTCTGAAGGACCTTTATATTTTTTATATTAAGTATATAAGTATTTTGATACTCTTAAATTTGTTATTAATTTTATTAAAAAATAAGTTTAATATTTTATTAGATTGTGATCGTGTAACATTAAATTTAAATTGCTAATTA
This sequence comes from Balakata baccata, assembly GCA_949630135.1. Taxonomy (NCBI): domain Eukaryota; kingdom Viridiplantae; phylum Streptophyta; class Magnoliopsida; order Malpighiales; family Euphorbiaceae; genus Balakata; species Balakata baccata. The sequence goes on from CATIWF010047520.1 coordinate 59,382, forward strand.
TTTGTGATTAGTATATTGCAAATTGGTTTAAATTGTAGGTAACTTTAGTTTTTATAGTTAAAAATACCATTTGAAATATTAAATTCTTTTCCGAATACATGAATATTTATAGAATATTATTAACTATTTTTTGTTATTGTAGCTTTAGCAAAAAAAAGTTTTTGAAAATTAAAATTAATAAAATTTTATTTACATTCGACAATGACATAAAAAAAATTGAGTAATTTGGTCATATTATTTAGAAAAATTTATTATTTATCCCATATAGTTTTATATAATATACTTTTACTTTTTTGATTTTTGAAAATTACACGACTTGCTTATTATGATTTGACATAATACATTAGTACTTTTTTAAAATTTGAAAATTATATTATGTACCCCTGAGTGTATTATATCATACTATAGTTTCAAACATCAAGAGATACTTTTATATTATGTCAAATCACGTAGAATAAATTATATAATTTTCAAATTTTAAGGAAATATTATGTCAAACTAAATGGTAATTTTCTCTATTGTTTATAGAAAAAAAATTGCTTTCTAAACTTAAATACAAAATTTTAATAAGTGATTTTACATTTCAAAAAAAAAAAATTGAATAACTTTAAAAATTTTATTTATAAATTAAAGAGGTCCTAATTAACTTTTTTCTAGGTCACACAAATTCTTGAGCCGGCACTGTAGATACCTGGTGCTTTGAACTCGATCATCTCCTTTGACACTATCTCATTTCCGATCAAGACAACGTGGCAAGCCCACAAGAACGAGCTGGTCATTACGGCACCTCGTATGAACTTGGAGGACTTAAACATGTGGTAAACATAATATTCCTACAAACACATATATATACAAGAGCTATCTTTGGAAGTTAGAAATTTTAATGAAAGCCTAATAAGTATTCAAAGAGCAATTAAATAACATGCAGAAAACAAGTTTACATTAAATTAAGCAATTTAATTACATCAACTTGGTTCCTAATCCGCAAAAACCGTGTCTATGTCCATGCTTAACGGACCAATTGATAACTCTTGTCCTCGAGTTTGTGCCCTGCAAGATTGAATAAGGCAAGATTAATTGTTAGGCCGGAATATTTCAATGAATGCTTAACTCAATAAAGAAAAAAAAAAGAGATAAAAGGTAAGTGAAATGAAACTTGAGTTGTAGAGTTAACTTAGCTAGTGATTGAGTCATTTGAATTTTTATAGCCTTATTTCTTCCCAAATATCTTGTCAGTTTTTATCATTTCATTCTCTAATATGGCTTTAAGCTGGTTTTGTTAAAGTATAATTTTACTTACTTTTTACACAAATCATCACACAGTCATACTTGAATCACATATGCATTTAATGCACTTAATTGTCACTTCCTAGCTCATTAAATGAGCTACTTGGGTATTGGTGATTTTATCATATTGAGATCATTCTATATCTGGCTGGAGTGGTGGTTTATTTCATGTGATTAAGGATCACAAAATATGGAAATACAAGGATCAATTATATATAATGACTTTGTCATTGTTGGAATTGATTTTTAAATTGTGAAAATTCAACTTAGACTTAGACAAGTCTTAAACTTAGATTATGATAAGTTTTAAGACTTGGACTATGAAACGTATTTCTAATTGGACAAGTATTATTATTCTTGCTACACAAGTTAGAGGCCTATATCAAAATTTTTAAAGTAATGAAGTAAAGAAAGCAAATACAAAAACAATTTAGTGTTTGTAAGTTTGAATTTTTGTTTGGGTATTATTAGGATTCAGAAAACACGTTTGGAAGATTTGGAAATTTTCTCAAAGGTTATAGAGAGGTGATATTTATTTTTCTAGTTTATATAAGAAGGAAAATACGATAAATTGTGAGTTTTTATTTGACCAACTCAAGAGAGATACAATTTTATTATATTGTAATTTTTTTTATTTTCTCATATAGTGAATAATTGATTACTTTCTGTGAACGTAGGCAATCAAGATAGAATTACTTAAATCTTGTATTTTCTTATTTTATTTGGTTTGATTTTTTTATTTTGATGTATTTATTAGTTATTTTTTACAACAATCATGTCCTCACTTCTTACTTATTTGGAGCAAATGTTTTATTCGTATGATCGTTCAAATCTATTGATATAACACTTCTTGCTGGTTATCTCGAGCTTCTTGAGTGCTGATCGAACGGCCTCTAGATGTACGGATTAAGTGATCTACTGTTATTATATATATATATATATATAAAATTGCAAATTAAAGTCATACCATCTGCATTTTGCCATTGAACATTCCAAGCCCACGGAAATCTGAAAACTTTCCCTGTTTTGATTGTGAGATTTCTTTGTGATTCCACACAATTAATCAATTAACAGACAGATATCCCATGATGCTGACAACAACATCATCAACTTTTTCCAATGGTTTACCTAATCCTTGTATCGAAACCCATCAAAGATTTCATGTTTCGAATCGCAGATTTCTGCTCGCCATCTCAGAACAGAAGCTGGGTCATCACTGCCAATTTTTAGGGAATAAGATACTGGAAATTTCAACCTCAAGCTTCAAACTGCACCGTGCAAACGACAAAAAGTACGTACAAATATATATGTTTGCTTATTTGCATGATCGTCTTCAAGACTTTAATTCATGACATGTATTTATAGCTCTAATTAAGTTCTTTCGTGGGTGTAATTAACGATGCAGGGAGATGGCATTAGTCTACTGTGGGGTTGATCCGGGACCTGTAGTTCCTTCCAAACCTTCTTCTGGTTCTTGGTATTAATTAATTAATTATATATATACTTGTAATTTCGTATTAACTATGTTATTTAATTTATTGTCGTGTTTTTACTTATGCAGCTAAATGTTGTGATGATGCATTTTCAGGAACATGTGGATTGTTGGAATGCTAATAACTGTGATTCTACCCTTCTGGAGAAGCAAATTGTGGCCATTAATTAAACTAAAAGGTAATTAAGGATTATGGTGCTGCTATGATTTATATATATGATTAGTTTTCTGAGCGGCCTAATTGGATTTGAGGTTGAATATATGAGCAGATAAAGTTGAATCGGTTGTGGAAACTGCGGAACGGGTTACTGAAATGGTGGAAAAGGTGGCGGAGGGGGTAGAGAAGGTGGCGGAAGAGGTTGCTGACCATCTGCCGGAAGGTGGTAAGCTTAAAGAAGCTGTGCAGTTCGTTGAAGATGTAGCCAAAGATACAGCTATGGATGCTCATCTCGCTGGGGAAATCATTGACAAGGTAATCCCTTTGGTTTTTATCTTTTTTTTTTTTTTGGTGACCTAATCCCTTTTTTTTTAAAAAAAAAAAAAAAGAAAAAACTTCTAATTCTTAATCAAACCTAATTTCGTTTCTTAATCAACTCTTACATGGGACTTGGTCGTGTTAGAACAAATAAGTTGACTTTGTATTTAAAAAACATGCTACTTGTACTAAAAGAAAAATTTCATGCTATTTATTTCAATATTTTTTTATTTTATTTTGTTTAGCTAATATAAAATATTAGCATTTTTAATATAAATTAGATAAAATAAGTAGATTAATAAAAATAATATAAATATTTTATATTAGTTCGGACAAATTGAAACAAAAAAAATTAGGTAAGTTGCATTTGTGTAAAATATATATATAAGAAAAACAAACTCACTTTGCTTTTTTTAAAAGAACAACTTCACGAATCCATGGCATTAGTGTTACGGATAAATGGGATAAGCATTAATTTGGTGAGTAATTTTATTTTTGGTAATTTTGATTCTCATTTCAATTAAATTGCAGGTGGAAGAAGTGGAAAAGGAGGCAGAGTCTTTGATTGACTCGGTCGTGGATCAAGCTAATGACATAATTAAAGATCAAGCAAAGGACCAACATTAATTGGACGAAGAATATGGACGCATATACATTTGACTTTGCAATTTTTATATAGTGATATATTTATAATTATAAATTATTATTCATTTTCAGGAAAAAAATTATTCAATAAAGATTATATTCCTCTAATGTTCATGTATTACGTTTTTTTTTTTTTTTAAATCATGTCTTACGTTTCAAGCAAGGTCTAATACCCCCAACTACAAAAGCTAGGATTCACTAATTAAGATAATATTTAATAAAGCAATAAATCAATAAAATTTATCTTAATGGTATGTATTAGTGTCCCGATTAAATGTATAATATTTATCTAATTGGATAATTTATACTAAAACAAATTAAAAAATATGGAAAATCTGGAAATAAAAAATGGCTTAATTACTTAAAAATATTTAAAATATAGACTATTTGATAATTCTATCCCGTCCTATTAAAATTTATATAAAAATACAAAACTTTTTCATTTTTTTTTTCAAAAATAGCTTTTGAAAAAAATTTGATGATTTTGTCCCATAGAACAGCGGGAAGTTTTTTTATAAGAAAAAATTAATTCAGCTTACTTTTAGGGCAAATCTATACTTTTTTAAAAAAAAAAAATTACGGATTAAATTTAAAATTAATAAAAAAAATTAAATCTCTCTCTCCGTCTGCTTCTTCTTAAGAACCCGTCTCCCTTCCTTTCTACTTTCTCTCCATTTTCTTAGCCTTTCTCATCACCCAAACACGAGAGAGAAGTTGAGATTTTAGGGAAGAAAAACTATGAAATTTGGAAGAAAAACCACAACTATTTGGCAAGGTGTGAAGAAAATGGGGTGAATGAGAACTTGGTAGAGGTGGGTTGTGTTGAAACGTTTAAAAGAAAAATTAAGAATTCCGACCTCAACCATCGTCATTTTTAACCAATTTCTTCCTATTTAGAGCCGCTTGAGGTAGCCGCTTCTGGTTGCGAGAATTGAGTCCATGAAATTCACAGGCAACTTCTCTGAAAGCCGATCAACGGAGTTGGTATCATGTAATTTTAGCCGGTTGTAAAACGAAAAAACGGAAAAAAAAAAAAAAAAAGTCCGGTAATTTCAAGGGTCTACTGTTGAGTTTTTAGTCCGATATTTTCTACTAGTGTTCCATTTTTCTTGAAGATTGAAATGGAATTGAAGTTATTTTTGTTTGGATTGTGAGAAAAATTGAAAATTTGAGAAAAAGTAGAATTGATGAATTAATTGATAATTTGGGAAAATTTTTGATTGTTGATTAATGGAAATTGATAGAAAAATGAAGAAATTGTGAAGGAAAATGATTTTAAGGATTGAATTCTGGAGGACCGAAATTAATTGAGGATTTTGGGGGCTGCTGAAGTGGACTTGTGGATTTCTATTTCTTGTTATTGGTTGTAGAAGAAAATCCAGTATGTGGGCAGTAAAACAAACCTCACACAAAGAAGAACAAAACATTTCTGGTCCATTCTCATTCCAAATTGATTCAAACGTAGGGGGGTCCCAATCTTGTTCGTGTAACTGGTGGAATTCATGTAGTAGTTGTGAAAGTTTCAGTCCATGGTTCTACATTCACAATTTTAACCTTTTTTTTTTTCCTTTTATCCTTCCTTCTCTTAGAGAGATCTCTCCTTCCTTCCTTCTAAAAAAGAATTGCTTTCATTCAACGTTTGATTCAAAGAACTGTGTTTAACTAATTTCTTCTGCATCGAAGAATCAACATTCTTCTTCAAGTGTGAAATGGAAGAGAATGAAGGTTTTTATGTAGATTGCTTTCTATGGATTGCCTGAAGTCAAAGAAAGAGACGGCCTGTGTTGGACCGTAACGATAACCACCGCCGGATATGTTTTCTTCACTAATTTCTCCTTTTAGAAATGCTGATCTTATTTCCTGCATAAGAGCCCTTCTTCGGCAAGCTTGGGATATCATTCAGGCGGTGCATGTCCACTGGCCTACCCAACCATTTCTTTCGGTGTAATCAAAATTAAATAATAAAATATAAATATAAAACTTTAATATTATGCAGAAATTAGTTACAATTGTTTCTTTATGATAAAATACATCATTTTTAATGTAAAAAAATCAAACACCATATTATTTTTTTAATTATTATTTAAGGGGATGTTGAAAATTAAGTCGGTTTTAAGGATTGAGAGTTGGAATTAGAAATAAATTTTTAAATAGACCATAACTAACTAATTTATCCATAGACAAACTCAATTGCAAATTACATGCATTTAATTGATGTAAATTATATATGTTAATGTGTAATTGTATTGGTTTATAGAAGACGTGGTAGATTCGGCCTACCTAAAAAATTTTCGGAATTAGAAAAAAAATTATTTATTCAACATAATGACATATGTCTATCGATTGATGTATAAGTAATTGGTGGAAATTTGCTTCGTTTGTCTCTATAAAAAAATAGAATGAGATAAAAAAAAAAAAAGAAAAAAAAATATCAGTGCATCAAATTATAATTTATATATAATATATATGTAAAATATATGAAAAAAATATTTGAGTGGGTCAATTGACTACTCAATTACACATAGGTCCGCTCGGCCAATGTGACGGCAGACCTTTCGGCCAATCTTGCTTTTCTCTCAAGTGGATCGGTTTCAATGGCATGAGTGTTCCCCTGCAAGTGCTCAGCCCATTCTCTTTGGAGATCTTAAGTGGTGCCTTCCAATTTCGTAGAGTTGTAATTTAGCTGTGTTATTTTCTTTCCTTTCTTAAAAAAAAAAAAACCCTATAAATAATTATCAACTTTGTTTTTTTATCAAGCTGACAGGATTTTTTTACCTTGGGAATATAAATATATATATATATATATTGTGTTATTTAATTTATTTTTCTTCCTTTTATTTTTCTTTTTTTAGTAAAAACCACTAAGCTATACCCAAAAAATTCTCAAAAAATTTTTAAAATATATGTAAGAAATTTCGAAGACATTTCAAAAAAATTTTCAAAGCATTCTCAAGATATATCCAATATATTATCAAAAAATTCTCGAAATATGTTCAAGGTATTCTCAAGGTATACCTGAAATATTTTCAAGAAATTCTCGAGATATATCCAATAAATTCCTAAAAAATTTCCAATGTATATTTATTTGTACCATATTTTTGTTATTAGCTCAGTTTAATAAACTCAAGCCTATTAAAAAATTTAGAGTCCAAATTCATGGAGTGATCTGACATTTTGAAAAGTTGAAGTAAAAATTGAATCCCTTGAGAGGTGGAGTATAACTGATAGTTGAGGAGTTTAGGAAAAAAAAAAAGAAGCTAAGTAATGGCTAGAAATAAGGGAAGTGGAGCTGTTTATAGAGAAAGTGGAGAATATGGGAATTATGGCCAACATATATTTTTTTGGCTCTAGTGCTAAAAAAAAAAAATAACTAGAGGAACCACCAACCAATCAATATTGCATTACTTACCTTTCCAAGTATATTTAAATCAAAAAGGGTTAATAGCTTCGAGATAGAAGAAGTAGATAATGGGCCGACTCAAACGGACTCTCTAATTTTTCTTTAGGGCAAAAAGGAAGGGTACTGAGCTAAATAAGGTTTTGTTTGTTAGTAGGCCCAAAAACCACTATATCAACAAATAAAATATTATCTTGTACCTACAAATATCAATAATGAAGTAGGCCATAAGGCCACTCTTTTCCATCTCAATCAAAGTTCATACATGTCCTATATTTTCAATCTAACAACACAACATACCTAGAGGTAGGCCTAGTGCCACCTTGATCCACTAATGCAATGGATGGTTGTGGTGCCTACCATGCTTGTGTTCAGTGATGTCAATTTCAATCAATCATCAAGTTCATTAATGTAAATGCATGGCTGTGGCACTTTTTATGCCGGTATTTAGTGATTTCCATCATCAATATATGTCAGATACAAAGCATATCATATCATAGTTTACTCCTTAAGCCACAACCTTAGGGCAAATAAGGCTCATCATTGATATCAGCGAGAAGAGAGAAATTTGAGATATTACCTTAAGGAGGAAGTTGTCATTGGTTTCTTTAAGAAAAGTCCTTGTTGATGCTGTAATACCCGCCCCTATAATAGGAATATGTCTCATTATACATATGGAGTGCTACAGGCCTAGGAAGTTAAAACATGTCCAAAACAAAACTTTTTAACATATTTCCATACTTATTATTTCATTTGGACATGTATGCATATCAAGTTAGCTCGCTCTCTCTCTCTCTCTCTCTCTATCTCTCTATATATATATATATATCACCTCATAGTAATATTAGCCTTTATGATTTCGTTAGATCACAATCATATATTGATATAAGGCATATCAAGCCCTCAACTCATGCATCACAATTATATCAAGTTATATCATTATTATATCATATTACATAATCGCAATTAATTGACCTGATAAATTTACAATCCATCTAATTAATACTAAGATGAATCCATGTCATGTATATGATCGCCCCTAATTTGGTCCTGTATGGTCTCCTCTGCAAAGGCTTGGCCTTCTCCGCTGCCAACTACTATATCTACTATCCACTGGCTCTAAGACCTGCATGCATGGAAATAACACGCTAAGCTACTCATAACTTGGTAATATACAAGAATGTAGATTAAAATATAATCATGACATATAATTTCAAGATATACTTTGGTGGTAATACGTATTTATACCATCCAATTGTAGTCACACTAATATATCTATTATATCACTGATCTTACATATTACATATATCTCTATAGCATGGATGTTAAGTCATGTGAATCACATATATGCATCCACTTATTTGGTTTTTGTATTATATATCATATGGTCTAACTGGATTCTTGTTTTTTTGTAGGTTTATAACCTCTTATTTCCTTATGGCTTGATTTGATAAATTGTTGTCACATTGACCTCTCAAAGGCTCAGTGCATATTAATTGACTTATAACGTAGTGACCTCTCGGAGGTTCTAGCATATGTCGGCCACCAGCTAATGCATTGGCCTCTCGGAGGCTCTAGCATGTGTTGATCGCCAACTAATGCATTGGCCTTTTAGAGGCTCTAGCTTTCAGAGTAAGATTGAGCCATTTGGTCGAATAACCGGTTATTCCTATAATTTGTTCATGTATTGTTCCTATATATCATTTATTCTTATCGTGTATTCATATGTCATGATTAATAGACAACATCACAAGGTTTCCATATTTATTACATCATGATAACATTCGTTTGGTTATGTTTTGTCCACTTTGGGTAATAAGCATTTCATCATGCATCTGAAAGAAATATGAACCCTCTGGGTATTATATGTTGATCCTTAAAGATCTTGTCCTCGAGGTATTTAAGCTTAAGGAATTTAGGGAGTTATAGTACCATTCAATCCTATGAGGCGTATCAAACAATCCATATATGGCTTTCGTGTTTATAAAAAATACACATATTTTAACACAAAGTGCATAAACATCTTCCTATTGTTTGATCAAACACCAAACTCGTTTACTACATTCAACAATCGCATTTCCTTGGTTGAAGCCAATCAGTCACTCATTAATTACCCACAATTTAAAGTTTTCAACTATCATATCATACATAATGGCATAAGCCTCTTATAATTCACATATTCATGCCTTCAAGGCTTCCGTCACATTTAATATACTTTTACTAGCATTTATGGTTCAAGCACAAGGCTCACTAAAGTCAACATTTATGATCTAATCATTCATATGCTAATCACACATGTGAGTCGCAATTATGCCATACTTGCAAGGGGTATTATTACATACAAATTTCACAAGTTTTCTTAAAACGATGGACTTACCTCTTTTAAGCCATTCTTTCTAAGCATCTTAAGTGCCTTCCTTGAACTTAAGCATCTACCACTTTATTAATTCTCAAAATAGACATTGAGCCTAACATATAACTAAATGGGCTAATAACCCTACAATCATACATATATATTGTTATTTCCATTAACCTCTTTACCTCCGTGTTATATATCTATGCACCAATATTACCTCTCAAGAGACTCAACTATTCTCACTTTTATTGTTATTAGTTCTTTAAGCATTAATTATGCTAATCAAGAGTTCATTAACTTTATATAACATGTTATCAAGCTCTTAAGAAATCTAGTACGTTACCAGTTAATCTTAATCATGGTCTATGACACCCACACCATCATCGATTTATCAAGCTATAGGGTCAACAATCATATGTTTACTCATTTCGGATTTGAGTACATTTAGCACACCAAAAACATGTTATTTGATTATACTTAGTGGTAGATTTCATTCCTTCATATATCATTCATAGCTCGTAGACACAATTAATTTACTACATATTCTTATTTACATTTTAGTTACTGATCATTTCTAATTAACACGCCATTATCGCATTTTTATGTCATATAAAGAGTTAAAGATTGCCAATGCCAATGTGGTCTTACCTCTTATGGAGCCACCTCAAATCCAAGCTTTCAAGCTTACCTAGCCTTCTTTGGTGGTAGCTCCACCTTCCAAGGCACCATCTATACATAACCATAACTATGATTCATCATACTTATTTATTCAAAGCTCTATAAAGCTAGGTAAATATGAAACCCAACTCAAAACCTTTTAAGTTAGGTCTTTTCTTTCTTAAATCATGTTAAAAAATGTGTTACCCAACTTATTCAGGTCTCAATAGAGTTTTTCCCTCAAGAGAACCCAAAGTCCCTTCTCATCCATACCCATTTACAAATGGGTTTCTACCCATTTCGGTAAACCAGGACAAACCACTATGAATCAAACAAAATAGATGAGGAGGTGTGTTTTCTTACCCTTAGAAGGTAGAAAATGAAGCTAACTTTGTTGGAGAACTCGGGCTCCCTAAAGCTTTAAGCTTTCTCTCTCTAACTCTTTCTTCTTCCTTTGTAAATCTCCTAAATCCATGCTCAAACCTTGATCTTTGATGTTATATCTTATGTTTAGAGACTTAAAACTCATCAAAACTCATGTGGGAGATAGAGTTTCAGAGGATTAGAAGTGTTTCTAGGATTTTTCTCAAGTGATGATTGATAGAAATGATTTTATGACCGAAAAGAGAGAGAACTCAGGTATTTATATACCTGACACCGAGTACGGGTCGTTCTTAGTGCCCTAAGAAACCATCATTTTCTTTCTCCCACCTTTGAGCCCCAAATCTAGAGAGGAAAATAGGCTTAGAAAGTTTGAGAAATTTATATACACACAGATATGGCCCATAGCCATACTGTATATGGGGGGGCAATTATTTGTACAATATTTTTGTTATTGGCCCAGTTGGGTAAAACCCAAGCCCATTGAAAAATTTAGAGTCCAAATTCATGAAATGATAAGACATTTTGAAAAGTTGCAATAAAAAATAAATCCTTAGAGAGGTGGAACATTATTGACACTTGAGGAGTTGAGAAAAAAAATGGGAGCTAAGTAATGGCTAGGAAAGTGAAAAGTGGAGCAGTTACAGAGAAAGTGGAGATCATAGCCAACAATTATTTTTTCGGCCTTAGTGCTATAAAAAGAAGAAGAAATAGTTACAGAGGAACCACCAACCAATCACTCAACAACAATCAACAAATCACTCAAATTTAGGCAAGTCTACAACAATTTTCATTTAGCATCAATCTTGTTTTAGCTATAGCTTCAACTATTTTAGCGTCATTGTAGTCTGTCAACTTTATTTCATCAGTAAAATCAGTTTCATCAACATCTACCTTTATTTAAAATTTATTTATCTCTTTCAAGTTTTAGCTATTTTCTAGCTCAATTTTCATTACTGTTAATATTTTTAATTTTTCTAGCAATTAAATTTAGGTGTACTATTAAAAAAACCTAAGAGTCTATAATCATTTGATTAGAAGTCAAAGCACAATTTTTATTTTTATTTGGAAACACTTTAATTTCCTAACATTCTCACACTCTTACATTTTTTGTAGCGAACAAACCAAGATATATTAAAAATATTCATAAAATTACCAAACTAAGATATATCAAAAATATACTGAATACGTATTTTTTGGTATACTTTGGAATGATCTTTTTAGAGTAAGTATTTTTGTAATATTTTTTATATGATTTTAATGGTTTTGAAAAAAACTTTAAATTTTATATTTTTGAAAAATTTACATATATTCTGCAGCATGAATATAGGCCGAACGAGAAAAGCCCACCAGTGGAAAAATCAAGTTCTATTCAACGCTGCATAAAACCTGCCTTTTCAGTTCTTTATACACTACGGTCTTGCCACGTATTATTCCATTTCGAAAACTCTCTCCAACGGCTAGCCTTCTTTCCTTGCAATTAGTGATAACAATTGAATTCGTATCCACAAGGCCCCGATCCTATCCTAAACGGAGTGGATTTTTTTTTGTTAATTTTGTACCTCGTTCTGATTCTAAATTTTTTTGTGCTGGGAACGGAGAGGGGGCGATATATATGTGTTCCACCTCGATCCCTACCTTGATAAAAAAATTTTATTTTTATATATAAATTAATTATATATTTTTTAATATAATTAATAATTTTTAAAAATAATAAAATAAAAATATAATATTTACTTGAAGTAAAAATATTTTTTATTTAAAAAATTTATAATTAACTCATTAATTAAAATAAAAATGTATTTTTAATTTAAAAATAAAATAAAATTTTAATAAATTCGAAAATCGGATTTACATTAGGATAGGGATGGAAACCTATAAAATTTTCCCGGAAGAAGACGGACGAAGACTGAAACAGAAAACTCTACCCGAAATCCGGCCCGTTGCCATCCTTCTTGCAATTAGATCTCCAATCACAAAACCAAAGAGAAAAAAGAAAGTTCGATTTTCCGACAAAAACCCTAATCAGAAGGTTGAATTCGTTGTAACTATCAGATCATCGTTATCTTTATCCTGTGCTTTCAGTTTACTTTTTTAATTTATAAACCTCAATCGATTTATTACATTTCTATTTCTCAAGATCCATCTTGGAATCAAAATTCTAGGGTTCCATTTTGGGTTTCTGGGTCAAGATTAGGGTCATGGATCTTCCTCCGGAAATTGACAATCATATAAAAGAAACAATCGATGATTCCTTAGGCCTCCCAGTCTCTACGCACACTCTCCAGTTGAAGCTTCGCGCCTCCGAGGATGCCCATCGCCGCCTTCGCGATCAGTACCTTGTTCTTCTCGATAAATTGCGGGAAAAAGATCAACTCATTAATCGAGCCAAGGTCAGTACATACATAATTCTTTCGCCAGTATCTAAGTTTGGGCTTGTATGTGTAAAGTTTGTGATGGTGTCATTTGTTTGAGGATTTTAGGCGGAAGCGAGTATGAACGCGGTGGCGTTGAAGAAGTTTGTGGAGGAGAATCAGAGATTGGCGGCAGAGTGTACCAGTTTGGTGAGCCAGTGTAACAAATGGGAGAGGGAGTGTTCACTGTATGACCATGATAGGGAAGCCTTGATGGATTTTGGAAACGAGGCTGATGAGAGGGCAAAGGAGGCCGAGTCCAAGGTTCGTGAGTTGGAAGAGATCTTGGTGAAGTTATCTGAGGAATTGCAGTTCTACAAGCATGAGTATGAGATTAAGAAGGTAGTTATTTTTCTATCTTTTTATTGGTTCTTTCTTTCCTTTTCTTTTTTCCACATTGACATTTAGAAAGCAAATTTCTTGGCCTCATAGAGATTTATTATATGATAGAAGAGACAAGTGGGTCTATAACTGAAATTTGTCACTGGGCTTACAAAAGTTGGTTTAGTTTGAGACCTGGTTTCTGCTATTTTCAATTGAGTTTAATTGTTAGAAAAACTCCATTTGTAATTTTCTTCTTCTGGGTTTTTGAGGGCCACCTCTAGAAATGGACTGTCTCAAGATTCTAGAAATCCATGCTTTGCAATTCATGATTAGCATTCATATATTTGTATCTTTTCCATTGGTTCCTTGACTGGGAGAGAAGTCAATTTCTTTTAGATAGAAGATATAGGTGCAGATATTAGCTCGGAGATTTTTGTATCACATTATTAAGATTGGTCTGTTATCCTTCATGAGCAGCTTTGTGTTTAAGTTCTCTTAGAGCATCAAGGCTCAGAGGAGTACTGTACTTTGTTGAACTTGAAAATTTGGGCCCTGGTAATAGTATCTTGGTGTGCATAATAAAGAATAATTAATTACAAAAGAATTTGCTTTTATGTGGTTAATATGTTCAGAATCCTTAGCTTTTCTTTCATATTGAGTTGGAAATAGCTTGCTTAAATTTTGTTTTTGGATCTAATTTTTTGCGAAGTCATAATCTTCTGTTACCTCATATAGGTTGGTTCACCTGCCAAGAGCAAAGATATAGAACAGAACTCTCTTGAGTCCATTTTAGCTATGTTGGTCAATAAAGACGAAGATGGACTTGGTCATTCATTTTTGGAGACTAACAGTGGGTATGAGCCATGTCAAAAGTTGCTGAAAATGTGGAACGGGTGAGGAAATTTATTAATACTACTTACTGGCTTTACTCAATTATGGAATTTGGAATTTGGCACTTTGTGCATTTGGTTTGATTCGCCGCCTTTCTGTTGGTTGCAATCTCTTTGATTCATATGTTGGATTTTTCTATCATTTGGCAGTTTGAGGCCATCTACTCAGAGAGTTTTATCTCTGGCAGCTCAAGTGAAGATGCTTCAGAAAGATAAGGAACATCTCAGGGCCAATCTCTCTAAAGCAGAAGAGGAGGTGAACTATCCAAGTCCTGAGATTTGTTTTCTTGTTAGACTTCAGGTTGCCAGTTGCCAAGGTCATAACTTCACTACATGTGCAGGTCAATTTGCTATCTGATCAAAACAACCTATTGGATGCGGAGAGTAAAAGATTATTGAAGCAGCAACATCGAGATCGGAACTATGATGGTTCTGGTGGAAGGCTTTCAAATAGTGCTTCTACCAAGGTAAGTTTAAAGTAGTTAAATACAAAGGTGAAGAATAAATTACTGTCTTTTGTAAGTTCTTAAGTGCTTCTACCAAGCATGCACATGACTGAAAGTTTTGTATGCATTTACTGCAACTGTGTATTGTGTTTATGCATAAATGGTTTGTGGGCAATTTGGTTTTTCTTTACCTGATTGAATTTGTTGCAGGGGAGCAAGCGAAAATCAAGTGCAAAGATGAGTAGCCCAGTTGATATGAAGATTGGTTCGAAGGATATAGATACACTGAGACAGCCTCTATCACCATTGAGACAAAACTCTCCAGAATGCAGAATGCATAAGAAGTGATAACAGATACTTGTTGTAGGGGAGCAAGCGGAAATCAAGTGCAAAGATGAGTAGCCCAGTTGGCATGAAGATTGATCAAAGGATACATTGAGAGTGCCACTTTCACCATAGAGGCAAAACTCTCCTCAAAGTAGGATGAATAAGAAGTAATAACTGATACTTTTGTATTTGTCCTGTTTCTTCTAATTACCTCTTTGGTAATTTTTTGTATCTTGGGTAGTGTTACTAATGGGAGAACAGTTTCTCATTAAGCTCAATTGTCCATACACAATTTTTCCCTCTTTTCTTGATCTTGTCAAGTATTAATTTTGTGGTGGATGGAAAAGAAAGTTAATAATTTTATGCTCAGTAGCTAATTATTTTGATTTGATAATGTACTTCTAAAGTATTGCAGGTAACGGTTTCCAGTGTTCTGGGTGGCTAGGGGTTAGTGTCTATAGGCTCATTTTGTGATTGAACAAGAATGTTTCCGAAAAGATATGGTTTTGCTTTGCCTCCCTGTTTCCTTTCGAGTGGTTTTATTTCTTTACTGGCACATGAGACTCATGAATTGGCTGGTAAGATGCTAAAACAAATGATTTTGTATTTCAAGATATATTTGGATTTCTAAACTATACAGTATCTTAATTTTGTTTTAATCAAAATATTTTTCATATAGCCGCTAGTATTATCAGTTAGAATGGTATCATGTTTGATGCCTAATTCTGATGTTAATACTTCTAAATGAATGGCTTAGTATAACTTTCTTAGCTGTGATCTTCTTGTCATATTCTTGATGTTTTCAATCGTTAGGTTCATAAAATTAAAAATATACTGTCCATTTATGACGAAACGACATTACGCATTGGCAGTCAGCCTGTCACAAAAATCTTCATCCTCCTTATCCGAAGAAGAACGCAAAGATACATCTCTCGCCTTTCTTAAACAGTTCAAAGACTTTCCCTCATGGAAGTGGAACTGTCGAAGCAAGTCCTCCGTTCCATGGCTTCAGTTCGTCTTCCCTGTTCTCCATCAACATTATTCTTCGCTACTGAACAACATCAAACATACTATAAAACATCTCTATCATCATTTCTTCGTAAACCCTTGAGCCAATTTGGCCATACTATCAATACCAGCAACAGTTTCCTTTCGTGCTCCCTTTCTCTTTCTCTTTCTCATATTCGTATCCTTCCCATTAGAACCAACAAAGTCCGTAACTTTGTTTTGCATTTCTCTTCGTCGTCTTCGACAACTCAAGACCCTGTTGCTGATTCCACCGACTCTCAACCAGAACTCGAAACTAAGGCTGAAAATGGAGAAGAGAAAGAAAAAGAAGAATTTTCTCAAACCAGATTGCTTGCTCAGAACGTTCCTTGGACTTGTACTGCTGAAGATATTCGTGGTTTGTTTGAGAAATTTGGGACTGTTGTAGACGTTGAGGTTCTTGCTCTATTTATTGGATTTTATTTTTAGTGTCAATTTCTGGTTCTGTTTATGGGTCTGATTTTCTGTATTTTTTTTTATTATGGGTATGATCGTTTTTGGCTGTTGTCTAGCTTTCAATGTATAACCAGACCAGAAACAGAGGTTTGGCATTTGTCTCAATGGGCTCTCCTGAGGAGGCAATTACTGCTCTCAAAAGTCTGGACTCTTATGTGAGCACATTATCTCCACTTTTGGTTTAATTCAACTATTTGGATAGGTCATGTTTAGCTGTTAATTAGTTTTCAACTTCAACTGCTGCCATTTCATAATTCCATCATTTTAATCTTGTTGTAATTGCTTTATAGGAATTTCAGGGGCGTTCTTTGAAGATGACTTATGCCAAGATAAAAAGGAAAAAACCTTCACCACCGCCACCGTCCAAGCCAATAACATTCAACTTGTTTGTTGCAAATTTGCCATTTGAAGCTAAGGCGAAAGATCTTAAGGAGTTCTTTACTGCCGAAGGCGCTAATATTGTTTCTGCTGAAATTATATATCATGAAAATCCTAGAAGGCCATCTGGCTATGGATTTGTCGCCTTCAAATCTAAGAAAGAAGCTGATAGTGCCCTTTCTACATTTTCAGGAAAGGTAATGATTGGGGTATGATTATGCTGAGCTAGTTCTATTTCCGAAGACTGTCAATTCATTGCCTTCTATATTAGAGGCTTCAAAGACTGATTAAATTAGAGTATGAACTCTGAAAAATTATTGATATGCAGGAATTTATGGGAAGGCCAATTAGAGTGGCACGTAGCCGACAATTTGTGAGAGAGCCAAGAAAAGATGGTTCGCAGTCTGATGATTCTTCAACTGAGTTGGACTCTAGAGTGGAGAAAGCAGATAAAGCCAATAACAGTTGAAACAAAAATTTTGGGAGGGCAATGAAATTTCTTAGTTCCCTTCAATTTTTCGTTTTTTCGCTGGTAAAATTTCTAACATTTAAGCCTGATTACTGCGAAAAGTAAGATCTCTTATTTTGTCATGCCTTACTCTACCACATATTTTTAATATTTTTTTTAAGAATTTTTACTGCAAAATCTTTAGGAACACATTTGGTGGAGGTCCGACCAAATTCTGTTTCATTGTTTACTAGATGTTATGAAGTAGTGTGATGTGCTTCCTGCTATCTGAAATATAATTGATCAGCTTTACCTACCAATTTCTTCTCTCTCTACTTTATTAATATGATAGCCAACTTTAAAGTGTTCTGACGCCTGCCCTGGCTATTATGTTTGAGCTGCCAGATAAAAAAGCATACTCGTGTAATTCAGATTTTTATGGCTTGAAGATGTGGTGTAAACTTCAAAGGATGTAGAGTTTCATGGTTGGCATCAATTTCTTTTGCAAATAGCTCTTTCTAGACCTATTTTTATAGGCCATGTTGCTTTTTCTAACTTCCTAACCTAAAATTTCTTTGGTTATTTCATCTTCTTGTTGTTTCTTTGACTGTAATTGCCCTCATTGTTAGTACTTTTGTGTTCAGTTAGAGTTGCTTGATTTTAACGTCTTTAGTTTCTCAGTTGCTTTATTAATTGTATATTAACAAATATTTTTCACTTGTTAGTCATATACACACACACAAATATGAAATCAGAACACAATTGAGGCTTTTAGAGGTTTTGTAGACTTTCTATGAACTCATTACAGTAGCACACTTTCTGGACATTAGGAGGGCGAAAATGCTAGCAGGGACTTCATTGGCATTCAAACTATTTTGAAATTAAAGGTTGGGTACTCATTATATTAACATTTCTCCGTATAGCTTTTATGTGCTTGTGTTTTGAAATTGTAGAATTACTTCTCTTCTGAGTACATTCTTTACCTAGAACAGTGACAACGAAAATTAGTATGAGATATCAAATTTCTTCTAAAAAATAGAATGATTTACAGAGCTATGTATCAACAAACAGAATTTAAGATGGTTCTGATATATGTATATTCCTTAGGTTGTCAAATTTGTTTTCTACTGTATACTAATGTATCTAAGAGAAAAAAAATGCATCTAAGTAGTCAATTTGAATCTTGTAATTTAGTTTAGTGAGTATTTTGAGAAAAGCAGCCTGAAAACTATAAGCAAATTGGTAACTGTGTATAACTCAATTTTATACTTAATTGGTGTCTTTAAAAGATCGTTTTCTATACAAATTTTAAACAAATTTTCTTCTGTAGCAAACTTCTTTTGGTGCATCCAGCTTGTTTACTGACAAATTTAGCTGTTAAAATTTTGTGAAGTTAAAGTGTTCATCCAAAATCCATTCCATCATTCTCTGCTTCATAGCTTAGTACTATTATGGTTATCAAATCAATCAAGGTTTGTCTGTTTTTCCTTTTTTGTATTTTTGACATTGTTAAAGGCCAGGAGTCAATTAATGATTCCTTAAAAATTTGAATCTCTATAATTTGGTCTTTAAGTTGTTCAACCACCCCAGAAGATGTGACACCTGAAAGGAAATCAGAATTAAGTCCAAGGAGTCCTTTTTAATCTTTCTGGCAAACCTTGTCTTTCCCGGGTATTCTTGTAGAAAATTGGGTAAATTTTTGTTTTCATATTAGCTCTTCTCCTTTTCTCAGTGCTTATGAAGGAGCAAGTCCACCATGTCGCCAATTGATTTCTGTATCTAACTGTTTGCATCCACTTTGAATTTTATTCTGAAATTGTTGCTCAGATCAAATTTTTTAAGCTGGGAAGCATTGATTTCTTTAGAATTTTTATTTTTATGCTTTCGTGGCTAGTAATGATATGTTTCTCAAGATCAGCTCAAAAGGGCAGCATTTTCCTTCATTGTAAAATCCTTGATATATGTTAAATATTAAAAAAAAAAAAAAAAGACACCCAAGCCTTTAAAGTTTTCTAGTTGAAAATGATGTGTTATATTTTAAAAAGAAAAAGGAAAAAAAAAAGTAGCTCAAGCTTTTTGTGATGCAAAAAATCCTTTAGATGTTGAACTTTTACCTAAAAACATAGATGGTATACCTTGTAAGAGTTTGTAGAATCCTACATATTCTGGATTTTATATTTCAATCAGAAAATGAATGACACAAGTTCTTAAACTTGGTCGGTTGTCTATTTCTCAGGTTGAGCTGTATAGAATAGTGATAGCTGCCTAGAAAATATAAAGCTTTGCAGTTACATGTTCTCGAAGTCTATGTAAAACATTCACATAACTTGAGGTAAAATCAAATTAAGGGTTTTTATAGTAGTTGACAGTTGCTCATTACCAACATAGATAATTAACGTTCTGGAACAACTCTTTGTAGATAGGCATTCAATATACATACACTTTGATATAATTCATCAGTAACTGATTCTGTGAAAACTATATTCAAATTTATACACCATTATATAAGCATACATCACTTAATAAATGTCGATACGCTACCGAATCAATTCTCTAATTTATTAGGCTTGACTTTTTGAGTTTATATCAAAGAGGGGTATAGTTAGTGTGGATCATATGAGGGGGGGAAAAGAGTACTAAACGGGGATGGAGGGAAAAAGATAGAGGAATATGGGTTGGGGGCCGGTGTGGGGAAGGAGAATAAGTATTTGAACTTTTGAAGTGGACCAAATGCTGCCATGGTGTGCTTGGTGGAGTTGAATTTGGTGAAGTACATAAAAGTCATTGTGATGCTTTTGTGGGGTTTTGCATGTTCTATGGTGATTGCTTTATTTATTTTTAGTAATCATACAACAGCTTGATTACTTGAGTGAGATAATCATATACGTGATGACTCAGAGCACAGATTTGGTGCATTACTTTGATCATAACATAGACATTCACATCCAAATTTGATGTAATTGAAAGAAAATTTCCAATTTGCAGGCATTACATATTATTCAAGCTTGAAATAAAACATCAGTGGCTTATCATGGTTCTATTTTTTCCTACAATAATCGATAGCATAACTATTCATCTATGTCATTTGTAAATGTTGTGAGCTGTTTCACTCTTTCTTTCTTTCTTTCTATTTTTTTATATAATTTTTTCGCTTATTTATTACACTTCTTTTTGCTTTTTCAGTATTAAGAAATTGGGATTTTTAACATAGATATATATATATATATATATATTTTTCAGAAGTGCAGCTACCAGTTGGGTCTATTCTTTGTTCAATGCCTACATCTTGAAGCTGAAATCTTGAATGCATGGCAGGCATATCATAAGTATAGTTATGAGTAGACGTGCATAATGAATAGTGATAGAAATTTGTGCATCTCAAAGGCAATCAAGCTCTTTCTAGTATTAATATTGAACCTCACCCACAAAGGGATTCATGATTGAAGCTATTGGTTTTATGCTTATCCATAAATAATAACATAATAACTTATGGCACATTATTTGAGAAAGTGAAAATTAATTTCATGATACTTAAATTTCTTACCCTAAAAGCAACATCATCAGTAACAGATAACATCATCAGTAACAGATAATCCTTTATATGACAATTGATCAGAGAAATAAGACATTTTCTATCATGACTATTGACTTGTTTGAAAAAGTTAGGAAAATCTCTCTCTTAAATTTCAAGCCATCCATTAAAGGCCAAAGGACTTTGCTTACAAAACTCAAATTTGGCCCTTGCACTTGCCACAGATTAGTAATGCCAATCTGACTAAAATTTGGAAACTTCTAAATGGGATTAATAAATTTTTCTGACATCAGAAAAAGTAGTTTTCTATTATTAATTTAAATTTATAATGTAAAAGGTAATCTTTTATATGATAATGTATAACTATGCGATTCTATTCGGTTCAATAGATACAAAAATCTAATTTACATAAAACAATTTTCGACTAGAAGCTACAACTGTCAAAAAATAAAAATAAAAATAAAAACTTCCTGCTATGGTTAGGACATTATATGTGTGAAGAAAAGAAAATTATTGATAATGTTAGATTTATGGACCGACAATCAAATCAAAACAAAGCATTTAGAGTTAGGAAATTTCACAATGACTCAAAGATTTTAGGTGCAAACACAAGGATAACCACTGATGTCTGAAAAATGAATAAAGACTTCAGGTTAGGTATGAGTAGGACATTTACATGCTGTTTTTTTTAGGATTTTTGCATTTTTTTTTCCTTAAAAATATTTACAAAAAATTAGTTCTAGGCACAAGTTAATGTTCCTTTAGGAACTTTTACCAAAAGAACAAATTTGAAGTTGCAATCCAAATTCAAGATATAAGATGTAATATTAAGGGTTTCTTCTCTTTTCATAAAAATTTTAAGTTCAAACTCGCATTCTAAAATACTTTTAAAACTTAGAAAAAAACTCTTTTACTCTCTTAATGGTTATGCTCGATGTGAATTTAGATTATTTAATGGTTGAAAAAAAATTGCAACCCAAAAACGAAAACTGGTTCTGTTTTTATTGCATCAATATTAGAAAGTAGATCAACTTTCTCATAATCTTACATGTCACTTTTTCTTTTAACTTGTAGACTAAATTGAGTAGGACTCAAGTGTGTAATACATCGATCCTATTACATTGTTCTTTCTCTGTAATTATGATGTTTATGACCTATTTATAATCATCAATTATGAAAGTTACATATAAGTTTAATTTTATTTTACAATGCATATGCACAAAAACAGCACCATCATATCATATGCAATAACAATTAATATCATTAAACTAATATATATATGGTTTGAAGCTTAAAAAAAAAAAAAGCCGCAAAATCCATATATTATAATTTGATATTTTTTAGATAAAATCATACCTAGCTCGTAGAAGATATTCGTTTTCGTAATTTAGCCATCTTGTAACGATTTTTGGTCTATTTATCCACCTAAACTTTATTTTTGGTCTACTTTATTATATGTTCCATTCGTAAAACTGAACATATGGTCTCTTGTTGCTGACATGACATCATTAATAAAATCAAATATTTTTCCTTGTCATGTCAGTATTAGGGGTTTCATGCATTTTTTACAAATTGAATATGGGATAAAATAGACTAAAAAATGAGTTCAAGTGACTAAATGGACTAAAAATCGCTACAAAAGGTTAAATGGCAAAAACAAACATTTTTAGAGAATTGGTTATAACTTAAACCATTTTTTTTCCTTGATCATAAAAATAAGTAAACAAATATATCCAAATTTTAAAGAATAATAAATACCTTTTTGGTGTTTGATGAACTGGCTCTTAACCTTTTTCATCATTTCCTAACAACCAAATTCAAATGAAGCATCTAAAACTAAACCCACAAATGTGTTGAGCCCCACTTTACCTTTGCATTAGGTATGGAGTATGGCTCAAGTCATGTTCATGGAATTAGTCTCTTTCTCAATCTCATAATTGATGGGAATTAAGTGGACCTAACATTTACTCACTCCATTTTCCCCCACCACTATATAAGGAACCCACCCCCAAATCAACTATCCTAAAAGCAACCCATTAACCATCCCAACACTGTCTTCTCTTCTCTTGCAATGGCAAGTTTTGGGTTAGGTGTTGTAGTTTGTGCAGTTTTGGTGCTGAGTGCAGCCGTGGCTCCATGTTTGGCCGCTGTTTACACTGTTGGGGACTCCACTGGCTGGACAATGGGTGTTGATTATAGCACTTGGACTAGTGACAAGACCCTTAATGTTGGCGATAGCCTTGGTTAGTCCTTCCATTTTTTTTTCTCTCCCACATTTCATATTACATATTTATACATATGTAGGTAACTAAATCACTCTTTTTTTCCCCTAGATTTAACATTAGTACCTATAATATTTAAAATTTATACGATTGACCTCTTTTATTTTATTTTTGTTTAACTTAATCCTTATTTGTTTTAGTTACAAATAATATTTTTTTTCATAAAATATTAGTACAATAGAACAAATTTGCAAGGGTAATAGTATAATATATCAAATTTCATAAGGTAAAAAATAATTTTTTCTATTATTTTACCACAATCTAACTTTTTTCCAAACAGAATGATGTATTAGTATCATATAATAAAACAAAGAGAGCAAATTATATAATTTTTAAACTTTGGATATACTATTATACTAGGTCAAACATGTAGAGTAAATAATAATTTTTCTTTTTTTTATTATATGTATATAACTTTACACAGAATCTGTGTGATTGGTACAGTATTCAACTATGGGGGAGGGCACACAGTGGATGAAGTGAGTGCAAGTGACTACAACACATGCACAGTGGGGAATGCAATTACAACAGATAATAGTGGAGCTACCACCATTGTGCTCAAAACAGCAGGATCTCACTACTACATATGTGGAGTGGTCGGCCATTGTGGAAGCGGAATGAAACTTGCTGTGAATGTTAAGGCAGCTGCATCTTCTGGGACTAGTGCTTCTCCTACTACTACTACTACTACTACACCTGCTTCAACTGGAACTAATACTTCTTCCACAAATAAACCTTCTTCATCTAATACTCCAAATCCTGAATCTGCAGCTTCAGGAACTGTTTCTACATTTGTGGTTATTATAGTCACTTTTCTTGTTTTCTTTGTGATGGTTTTGTCATTGTAAAACTAATTGGCAAGGGTGGTCTCCTCACTCCCCCTAGCCAGGATAGAGGCAGTGCTCTTCTCTTTCTCTAGTCTCTTCTTTAATTTGTCTTTTTTCTTCATTTGTATTATTATTATTATTATTGCTTTTCATTTTGATAAGTAGGGAATATATGATTATGGATGTTAGGTATGTAAATGATGGCTCATCATCTTTTTTATATTTTATTGTTTTTGAATTTTCTCTCTTTAATCACTAACTAAATTTCAAATTAATCCAAAACCAATTTAATTATCGTGATTATAGTCTAGCTATGTTAATTAATTAGAAACGTTAGTGTTAAAACTTTAACAATTTTTTTTTATCACAATAAATTGAGTAAATGGCAACATATATTGGCTTATTGGTATTGATGCAATGAGTGTTACTGTCGAGTTCGAATGTCAATTGTCAGGGAAAAAAAAGGGCCTGTCAAAAGCACCAACAATTTCGGAATAGAAGAAGTTTCAAATATGCGGAGAAGGTTAGGCAAAATTATGTCATAGCAAGGTGGTTACAACCACTACCAATTTTGTCCAGCTAAATTACTAATACATTTTGTGAGATTTCATTGAATAAATTAGTTTTTAATTTTGAAAATATATTATAAAATCTTTCAAATTTAGTTAAATATATTAGTTAGTTCTTTTAGTTATTTTGATTAGGATATTTCATTAATCAACTAAAAAATAAAAAAAATATTTTTATTTAGTTTTTGATAAATTTAACATTTTTAATTTAAAAAATACAATATTAAAAAAAGATAAATTTGGCATTTTGGTCAAGTTGATAATACTAAAATTTTTTTGATATTTTTTTTATTTTTTAAGACCAAAAAAGAAGAGTAAATTTGGTATTTTATTAATATGTACTGGAAAAAATTAATAAAAATACTATCGAGTGTATTAAACTAAATACGAAGAATTTTATAATATATTTTTAAAAATATATGACCAACTAGTAATTTACCCTTTTGGAAGCTGACCTCAACATGCACATATGCAGTCTTGGACTATTGAAATCAGGGCTTAGAGCCTTAGACCCATCTCTCTCTCATTGGGGTTTCTTTCCAAAATCAACCCAATATTGCCTCTGAATTTCTTGGAATTCAAATGTATAATTGAATTTGAGCGAATACATACACAATAAATAAAACAGCAAGTTCTAATCTAAAGTCGATGTGCCATTTTTTTCTCATGAAATGAATTAAATATATACTTCAAAGGATGGGAGGAAATGACATCTGTCTTTTTTTTTTATCAGAATATAGGTATTTCCATTCAATTAATTAGAATAATACACTGAAATTAATCATATTCGTACAAAGTAGAATCTCAAAAACAACAAAGCACTTCATGAATTTTTAAAATAATTGTCTACCCAAAAATGACATCCATCTCTTTTATTAATCAATTATGATGAATTTGAGTAAGAATATCTTTAACATTTGAAAGAATATTTTATTCCATTTATAAATATATCTAACATAAATTTAAATTAGGCTTGATGATTAAAATAAAACAAAATAAAATAATATATAAAAATTGTGAAAACTATTTTTCACTATTCAGATGGGTGAAATATATATATATATATATAGTGGCAAATCCAAAAGTTTTGTACAATAGGGTCCATATACATTATTGGGAATTGACAACTATGATGTAAGATAAGAAGAATGAAAGGTTGCAAATATAATTACAAAAAAAGAAAGGCAAAAGAAGAGATGAAATAAGCAAATAGTTATAACACAGAGAGATAAAGAACAGATAACTACAATGTAGAGATGAAAAAATAAAAGACTTTGAAAATGACTGTAAGTTGCAATTCATTGAGAAAGGAAAGGCTAGAAAAGAGAAAAAAAAAAGACAAAATATTGTCATGCAATCACGCAGAGAGACGTTAAGAAATAAATTGAGGACTATAATGTGATGAGGAGAGAAAGAGTTGATAATTGTTTTATTCATAAATATTTTTTAAATTAATTATATATTTTGATAATTTAGTAGTCTATAATCTAGTTATAACTAATAATTTAGTAGTTGATCAAAATCTAATAACTAATAATATAGCTAATTGAATTAAAAGTATTTGTTAAACTAGTTAAAAAGATAGCTTAAAAATGTAAAATGATATAAAATGATATATTAATTATATTAATAAAAAAATCTTAAAACATATAATAAAAATATATAATAAATGTGTATATTAAATCTTAATTAAATATAATATGATGATATGCATGAAAAATAATATATATGAGAAGTGAAAAAAAAATGCTAAAAGATGATAAAATTTTAGTAATTAAGGAGTATAACCAATTATTTGATGAAAACAAATAAGGAATGGAAAATAAAAATATTAATTTATTAGCTTTTAAGGTTAATGTTAATTTTATTGGTTTTTTTTTTGAGATTATAATATATATTTTTATACAAATTACATATTTTATTAAACACATATTATTGGTTAAACAATATAAATTTATAATCACACTACATTATAATCTATTTTTATATTGCTAAACACACTCTAATGTATACTATAATCATAAATATAATATAATTTTTAAAAAATATATACTAAATTTAAAAAATTAAAAAAAAATTGGAGTCCATTGACCCCATTTCCATAATGTAAATTCACAGGCTTCAAAACCAAAAGGTCCATTTGAATGAACTTTAAGTTGAAGCCAGTTAATGATGAAAGAGGAAATTTTATCGAATATGTTTTTTTCTTTTCTTCGTTGCTTTTTGTATATTTAATAAAAATTTTGTTTAATTGAGAAATAAATGATTTTTTTTTCAATTAGGAATTACAATTTTCTCCTAATACCTAGAATTCTGTTCCAATCCCATCCCAAATAGATTGGATTTTTTTTTTATTATATGTCTCGACTCCAAAACTTTTTATATCGAAGACGAAATACTATTTTATAATTTTATATTATATATATATATATAAATAATATTTGGTAAATATTGAATTTTAGTATTTTTATAATATTTTTAAATATTTTTGACATATTTAAAAAAATTTTAAATTCATGTATTCTTATAAATATTTTATATATTTATTGTATTTTTATAAAAATCCAATGATAAAAAAAGGAGAGGATTGCCTTCTCTAAATTTTATAGAGGAAGTATTCCGCCCTCAAAATTCTGATGGGGGACTTTAATATTTGTGTAATCCTTTACGTTGAAACATTGTTTTCAGATCATCTAATTAATAAAATTACCAAGTAAATAATTTTTTCATCAACCTAAAGAAATGATTGATCATAGGCTAAACTAATCAAATAAAATTTATTTTAACTTTTATGTGCAATCAATCACAAATTAAATAGTTTAATTAAGTATGAACCAAAACATGAAAAACCCATAAATATAACATCAAGAATCAAGATCACGCATATATCTGAACAAAAACTCAAAAACTGGGAAGAGAATAGCAAAGGAGTATTTGTAGTGTATAGCAAAGATCAATTTTTAGGTCAAAAGTTTAGAAAAGAACAAGTCAAACCACATAATTATTTTCAGGTGTAGAACTGGCACAGCTACCCCTCTACTCTTCTGTGCTGTGGTCCCTTCCTCCTTTCCTAATTACCCTTCTTTGGGCCTAATTGTTTTTCTGATGAGAAATATGCGTTTTTGGTACAAATTCTCCAATAATTTGATTTGGTAAATTGCTGATTTAATTCTTTTGAATGTGAAACGAACATCTTTCTTAAATTCACAATCTTGTAATCCCAACCACTGCTAGCTTTTTCTTTTTCTTTTTTTGGAGCAAATTTCTTTGGTTTCATAGAATTTGCCCTGTTGGCTTGTCTAGCTTTATGTAGTTATCCTTTTATGTTCTAAGCCCACTCCATTGTCCATCACTTAAGAAAATTGATACAAAATTCGGGATGAATTTGCACAAAATTCTTTCTAACTTAATTAAAAGTTTCAAATTCATATCCTTTCTAACTTAATTAAAAGTTTCAAATTCATATCCGGAATATGCAGCTATTTTAAAATTCTTGTAAAACTATTTTACCTTACTTTGAAATCCTACTCAATATAAATAGAATTAGTCTTAGTCCGTTAATGTATAAATTAAAAAAATTACTTTCGGGAAAAAAAATGGAGACAATTTGTTGGCAATGAAATATTAGTAGATGAAAAATGTTCTTTTTTTTGAACTGGAGTGAACATAATTAATTTCTAAGACATTAGAGAGAACAATAGACATTTTCTAAAGTGATAGCCAATATTAATAATGACAGATCATAGAGTCGTAGTAGCCAATATTAATAATGGTAGAACAATCAGAAATCCACTTTGATAAAAGTGGTGGAAAAGCATTTCATTCAACTAAGTAAAGAAACTATACCCTAACCCTATTACCCCACTCCATGTGCCTGTCATCAGAACTTGTTCAATTGTTCATTCAACAGTGTTGACCCATCGACTTATTATTATTTTTTTTTTTTTAAGAAATATAATTGTGTGAGGACTTTGCAAATCATCCCGAAAAAATTTTCAAATAACTGTATATTAAGATAATTGTATATATAGATTTCGAATTCAAAATCTCTAATAATTAAAAGAAAAAAATTTAATGACTAATTCATCTTCGTACTCAAATTCATATCTTACATTTAAGTTTCAATTGTTTTTTTTAAATTGCAATATATTTTAGTTAAGCTGATTCCAACTCAATTAAATAACACATTACCTAAAGAAATAATATGTTAAATTGGGTGGGACCTTGACATATAAATTGTATTTAAATATATGCTTTTTATTCCGAACTAAACCATATAATTAAGAGGACTAAAACTATCCTATTCCTTCTTTAAATCAGCTAGTTTTTCAAGTAATCTGAACAAACTCATTAAAAAGATCCATCAAAATTCGAACTTCAAACCTCATTCTGAAAGATAAAGGATCCTAAAATCTTTTATTATCAAAATATATAGGTGTTTTATTGTAGTTGAACCAATCAAAGCCTAAAAATAAAATAAATTTTAGGGCATTCATATTTCAATGCAATCCGCTCCACCTTTCATCCTCATTCACTAGGGTTTCGTCAGTATAGTGATGAGAAGATTCTGGAAAAGATGTTGAGAATAATTCAATCTTTCTTTATCCCCCAAATTAAAGATGCATCAACAACATATAACATAAATAGCAAAAGTTTCATAAACAAAAAATTAATCTTCCTATATTAGCTAGAATTTTTTCAAGGCGTTTCGCACGTGTCAGAGGCAAAGAACATGGGCTCTGTCGATTTACAGCTGTGGCCACGTGCAAAAGCCTCAAATTATTCCTTTTTTCTTCTATTTTTCTAATTGCTACGAGACCAACAAAATTACTCTCCAAAAGTACAAAAGCAGAAAAAGGAAACCACCAATTAGACCGACTCCAGCTGGTCCTCGTACCATTATCATAAGAAGACAAAACTACCCCTATCATCAGTACACGTTGCTTCCTCTCCTTTTCCTTCCACTTCACTCACTCACTTTCATCGCTCATCGCTATCTCGAGATCGCCACTACCTCTAACACATAATCAATATTCCATTTTTTTTTTACAATAAATAAATAATATTGATAAATTAAATTAAATAACACCATAAGTAACATCACTACTAAAAAAATATATATATATATAATCAGCAACATCCAATCTCAATCAAACCGTCAAAATACTGGAGAAATAAAAAGAAAAACTCAAAAATCCTATTAAATCAAATCTATAAATCAGCGATAGATAAACCTCAAGATCAGATCTACAGCAATGAAGACCACACACAAGCGACTCCAAACACGGCCAAAGCAGCGCCGTTTCTATTGAAAGCGGCGCCGTTTCCAGGAACCTCAGAAGGAGTCTCGGCAGGAGAACCACCAACAGCTACACCCGGAGGAACGGCCACTGAAGGACCTGGGCTTGGAGTTAAAGCCACTGGTGCAGGAGGCGAGCTAGTTGGAGCAGATATCGGGGCAGCTGAAGGAACTGCAGATGGAGCCGAGACAGGTGGGGCATGAGTAGGAGACTTAGCCGGAGCAGGAACTGGAGTTACAGTTTTAGGAGCTGGTGCGGCGGTCGGAGGCTTGGTAGGTGAAGAGGTCGGCGCCGCTCCTGGTACCTGAGCGAGAGCAGAACAGGCAAAGAGAGCTAAAAGCATAAAAGCGACAAAGCTTTTTCCGGCCATTGTAGATCGAAACTGACTGGCTTCTCTTCCAGAGGAGAAATAAAGAGAGAAAGTAAAGCCAAAAAACAGAGAGAAGGGAAGGACACAGAAACCGTGGGATTGATGAGAGAGAAGTGAAAGGAGAAACTGTTATTTATATAGACAAATGTAGAAGGACGAATTTACATTTAAATCCCTGCTAAACAAGGCTATATTCGTAACTTCAACTTTATCTGGCTTGGGAGGGCAATAACCTAAAGGTTGTGCACGTGGTTGTATTAAGTGATATTGACCGTTTGATGCGCTTCTGATTATTTGGATGTTTGCACAACGCGTCGATTTTAAGCTGCTTCGCAGCGTTTCTGATATGGAAAAACTAAAATTAGAACTGAGAAAATTATTTTTGAAATTAAATTATGAACAAAAATTCTGCGTACCGTTATGATTAGCGCAGTGCTGATTCAATTAGCCATTTCTCTGGGAGATTAGACTCTTCTGCAGAAAAAAAAAACATAAAAAATAATCATAATTTAAAAGAAAAATTACTATTTATTAATATAACAATATTTTTTTAAAATTTAAAAAATATATTATTTGTTCTTTCACTTTTATTTTTATTAAATTATACAATTTTCCTATTAAAATTTAAAATATTTATTATTAGCAATAAATAATTTTTTTATTAAAAAAAATACTAATAGAATATATCAAATTTATAGACGTATTACCGTAATAAATCAAATTTATAAAAAAATATTAGTGCAATATATTAAATTTTAAAAAAATAAATAATATAATTTTCAAGTTTCGAAAGAATATTATTTCAAAATATATAAAATAAATAACCACATAAACAAATTATAATTTTTCCAAATTTAAAGTCGGATTTTGTTTTTCTTTTTTAAATTGAAATGGGTTTTTATAGATATTTGTGTTCCTTCAAATAAAATATAAATTACTAATTTGTTATCTTATTTAACAGTCTATAGTTTGAATTTTGCTGAGAAGAGCACTTTGGATTGTAGTGAAAGTTTGGGATTTTAATTGTTTCTTATTTTATTATTGTGTTTAATTTAAACATTTCTTACCTTACCGACACAATGAAAGAGAAGCTCTCCTGCAGTTTTTCTTCTTCTTCGTTTTCTTTCTTTCTTCGTTTTTTTCAAGTGACCAACTTTTTCTTTTAACTTCTCTCTTATTTATTTTTCTAGCTATTAATCTTTGTTAAACATGGAGGTAAAATACCTCTTTATACTTTTTTTTATCAATTTATTTTCTAAATAAATAGTTATTTTATATAGATTTAAATTTTTTTATTTGTTTTGTTTATATAATTTTGTCATCTAGTTGCATTATTTGGTTTTCGTTGTTTTGTTGTGATATTTTGTTTTCCATAATATTTACGGTTTTTTATTTTTGTATAAATAAATATAACAAATCAAATTATAATTATCTATATATTGCAAAATTGGAATAATAGATATGATGAAAAGATTTATGCAAAATAAATTGAATCTCTCGTTCCAGGATCTAAAACACGCATATTAGAACACACAAACAAGTTTAATTGAGTTAAGAGGAAGAAGAGAACCAGATATGGCTGATTTCATCATTGCAAGAACGATCCAAGAAGGTCTGTGCCAACATTTTCTCTCATTTCCAAACTCAAAATATTGGATTTCTAATTTCTCATAATTTCCTTACCATCTATTTAGCTTTATATAGATGTGAAATAATTACACAAGTTAATAACAACATAGACTTAACTCACTTAAATATAATAAATATAGGTTATACATTATATTCATATTATTATTCGGTCCACATTAATTTATTAACACTTAATTAATTAATGAAGTATTACCTAAATAAAGAATTAATTAAGTTAATAACAACAGAGATTTAACTCACTTAAATATAATAAATATAGGCTATACATTATATTCATATTATTATTCGGTCCACATTAATTTATTAACACTTAATTAATTAATGAAATATTACCTAAATAAAGAATTGATTAGACTCTTAATACCTATTATTTATAGTATATCTTTATGTTTCAATTAATAATGCTCACAACTAATTAGATATTAAAAATATCTAATAATATATTATAGTTACAATAGTATTATCAAAGTTGTAGACCTTGAGGCGATTTTTTATGTTATTCACTTAGGTACTATAAATTTTTTATTATATATAGTTTTTAGCGAATTTGTATTTGTATTTCCATCGATGTATTTGTTGGAAAAATTGTGATTATGAGCCATTTTGAGAGAGTAATTCATATGGGTCACACAAATCGGTTTTGGAAAAAAAAAACCCTGATATGTATTCCTTAACATGAAAAACTATGAATTAATGTATTTATATGTTCAAAATGAAAAATGTGTGAATAGAAATTAAAGCTTAAAGTAAGCTTCTTGATAAGGAGATGTAAAGAGAAAAAGTAAAAGTGAGAATTGTCCTGCATCACTAAAAATGTAAAGTTGGACTTGTATTTATACAGTAAGATGCATTCTTACATAGGTAAGAAAAATAGCAGAAA
This sequence comes from Balakata baccata, assembly GCA_949630135.1. Lineage (NCBI taxonomy): Eukaryota > Viridiplantae > Streptophyta > Magnoliopsida > Malpighiales > Euphorbiaceae > Balakata > Balakata baccata. The sequence goes on from CATIWF010047520.1 coordinate 92,212, forward strand.
GACTCTATTTCGCATGCTCAAGTGCAGGGGATGCATATCCATAGTATGAGATAAACTAATGCGTAGATGCGTGACCTGCTTACACAAATATTGGGCCGAGATTCCACAGTCTAGACCAAACCTAATTTTTACATTTTTTATTTCTGAAAATTGAAGCGACACTCCCATTTCGTTGTGTGTGTATATAGTGTTGATTCCACATGCCCATGTCGTTGTGCTGATCAAGGTTGTAAAAACCGGTCCAGTCAATGAACCGGAAAAGCCAGCGGGTCACGGGTTTAAAGTCGAATCGGGATTGAACCGGGGTCGAACTGGCCTGCGTAGTATTTTCATAAAATATAACATGTCTCATATATAATAAAATATAATATATCTCATACATAATAAAAATAGAGAATAAGTTGGAAATTTTTTCTAGTGTATAAGAATAATATAACATGTCTAATATTCTCTTTTTTATTTTTTTTAAAAATCATATTTCATATATTTGTATAACTAAATATTTAATTAATT